>CAJUYI010003800.1:0-21289 GCA_910591695.1 Galerucella pusilla | reverse complement strand
AGACCCCATTTGAAAAAACAAGGGATAATAAACCATTTAAAATAAATCAAATGTCAATGATTTAATGGAAGAGGCCAAAACATTGGGGAAAAATAACATTGGCCACTTTTTGCAATCTCCTCGACGGGCGAGAACGGGGTTTAAGGTACACATATTGATACCTACGGATATTCCCATTACAATGAACTTTAAATCATCGAAAAATATTAATTTTTGACCGAGTTCTGGAAGAATTTATCCACCGGTTTACAAGTTAATTTTATAGACGGTAGCATTTATAGAGGTAGTGCAGCTGCGTAAGCGAGGGGACGTTTGGATAGTAGGATAAGAATTTTTCAATACACATATGTACATATTCTTGTTCGTAGTATATTTTTTGCTAAATCCTTTTTCTGTAGATCGCTCGGTTGGGTAAAGGTACAAATAGTTAACTAATTTCAATAAATTGATTATTTTTTTTATAAAATATGTATATTTTCAAAAAGTTCCACTCTCATTTTTTTTTCATTTTTAAATGCACTAAAATCCAATTAACTAACAGTTGCTACGAAAACAATTTTTTTTGTAACGTCTACGGCAATTTTCTAAGAAACCGTATTAGCCGAAAAAATTATACTGTGCCATCAGATAATCGAGATCATCAAAACGACCCAACTAATTATGAAAAAAGCACAAGCCCATACAAAACATCCTATCAATTTTTTTTTATCGTTAGGACCAATGATATAACTCGACTTCCACCTGGACTTTAAAGTCTGTTTATTATAGTGTTATTAGAGAGTCATCTGCAGAAGACACTTTCAACGTGGAAAAGGGTTTGGCACGTTTCTTAGACCAGCACGCTTCCAACGTAAACCGTTTAGAAACAATAAAAATATACCAAGGGCGTACCATATACAGCGTTTAACAAAAATTATTGATTTGAGGTGAAAGAAAAATATTTCAAAATGGACCAGAGCCTGATATTAGTCCAGTAAATGAAGGCGAAAAATACCGTCAACATGGGCATCTGGTCCAGCAAGAAATTTTTTTTCCAATTTGCAGGTAATAGTAGGTACATTGAACCCCCAAAATGTCAGGTGCCTGAAATTTGTGGGAGGGTCGGAAAATGGCTCTAGAGATCCCGAAAATCCGTTTTCCGCCGACATCTCCCGAACTACGATCACTAGAGAATTTTTGTTCAGACAAAAAATGAAGAGCAGTTCATTACTTACAAAAGTTGTCCCCACGATTATTTTCGTTACACCAATTTTTTGTCCAAAAATGGTAGTTGAAAAGTTCGCAGTTTTCTGGAACTGACGTTTCTAGTCCTCGGGTAACCGTTGTAACGTCTTCAGTCAGAGCTTGATCACAAATAAATCAAACGGGCGTACTAGAATCCTCTGCGACTTCCATTTTTCTACAGGAATGAACAATATTTATCAAATCATTAGATGTCATTTCACCCACAACAATATTAATGATCTAAATTGAAAAAATGAAACCTCACCGTGTGCTCCAAAAAAAAGAAGCTCAAAAATTTTCAATATTTCCCTGTTTTTTTATCAATAAAAATTTCAAAATTTATTAATTAATAATAACAATAAAATTAATAATGACTTGAATTTCACTTTTTACACTGGAATACTACAGATTTATTCTTGAAAAATCACGAAAGAGATAGTGTTCACATGTAAAATTGTCAGTCGTTGACAAACAATGCAGCAGAAAGCATCCACGTGTACACGCACTATAGCAGACGCCGTCGACCACACTATAGATGGGTGGCGTGGCGGCGTGCGAGAATAAAATGAGGCATCCATTACAACAATTTTAGAGACAAATTTCTTTTTAATGCATCAAATAAAATACTTGATACACATATCAAAGGAAAGTTCAGAATCTGACCTTTCATCGGGTATGATGCTTGACCGGGAAGAATTTCACTGTAAAGAGAAAAAACTGCTCGAAAAAACTCAGAAGAATAGCTGTCTTCCCACAGAAAACTGGAAATTTCCCCGATTTTCCTGAAAACCCAGGAGTCTGGGCCAAAAAAATTATACCATCGGCAAGAGGATATTCTAACCTCTCTCCCAATATCAATTATAAGCGGGTTTGACATCCCTAATCATCGAGAAATTCCCGATAAACCAGAGCGCTCGGGAAAACTCCAGAAATCCACAAAAATCGCCTCTTGGAAAACACATTATTCAAAAAAATACGGGCGAATTATTGGTAAAATTGTTTCGGAATAATTAAAGTACCCCCCAAAGAAACATTATCCAATAGGATTGGCTGAAATAACTCTTAATAAAAATAATATGAATAAATCCATGGAAGCATTGAAAAATATAGCAAAGACGAATTTTGGCCTGGTTTTCCAATGACCCAGGAGCACAAATTGAGTGGATAAAAACACGCCTTAGTAGCCACAGATCCCTTTTATCACCCGCACTTTGATTCACTAAAAAATATTGATTTCCACGCGAGTTATTAAAAAATTAGTAATTTACTTGGGGACGTCAAGCCCTCAGAGCGTGCTCTCTATAAGCCGACCTGGAGCTCAATTTTGGGTCGGTGTTTGGGCCATTTATCTCGAAAACTATCTAATTTTTCGGAAAAATGCTAGGGATCATTTTTGTGGGTAAGGAACTGCTCTTAATTTTTTGTCTGAACAAAAATATTCCAGTGGTCAAATCTCGGCAGATATCGCGGGAAAACGGATTTTCTGGAATTTCAGAGCCATTTTCCCACCCTTCCACAATGGTCAGGTACCTGACATTTTGGGAATTTAATGTGCCTACCATAACCTGCAAATTAAAAAAAATTGCTCTTGCTGGACCAGCAAGCCCATGTTGACACCTTCGTTTACTGGACTATATACTCTTAGAGTTACTTTGGTTTTTTTTAACTGAAAATCTATAATTTTTGAGTTAATTATTGATATTATCTCATATTTTTATGGTGAGTTTTCATCAGATGTCGAAGTTTTAAGATCCTGGTATCCTAAACCTTTAGGGAATGGTACAAATCCGATCACAAAATGTTCGTTTGTCATTTTAATCACGTACGCCACTGTAAAAAGCTCGTATTTAAAATAGAGCGCGACAAGACTGTAGAACGTATACGTTGATCCAACACAGATAAAAAAGATTAAAGTACATAAAGAGTTGAAATGTGACATTATACGACATGCCCAGCACATTTATCATAACGTTATGAATTGCAAGTTTTTGGCTCTACTGAAAGGAAAAATGCTGCCATTATCATTTACTGTCAAATTTTCGCGATTTTGACTTGAAAACGCATATTAAATGATAATGTAATTTTAGTAAATGGAACTTTATTGACCGTCAAATACATGGTCTTGATAATAAATTTTTAAAATGCTTTTTGATGGTTGTGTAATTTTATATTCTAAAAGTCGCATCAATATTGGAAGGCGATTGATGACCAAGTTTTTTATGTTTTTTTAATGGATCTTATTAATTCTGATGCGATTCGAGAATAAATAAAGAAATTGATATCAATTAGAAGTTTCGTATTTCATTATTTTTATTTATTTAACAAAAAATGGGGGTGCCGTTTTACATAAAGTAAGTTATAGAAATTATGTCAACATGACAACTTCTTGGGCTCGATTCGTAGGTGTTTTTATATAGTGTGGAAACCACTTATGGAATAAAATTATTTATGTCATTATTTTAGAAAATTATAAAAAATGCCGAGACACGTCAACTTTTGAATTGAGTTGTGCGTTATGTAAACATACAAGTATGCCATAGTCGGTGTTTTGTTTTTAATGAAACACCCTGTATATTTGCATATTTTTGAAATCCTCTTAATGAACCGATTCCAACAAACTAAATAATGTATGGTCAATTATGAATTATACAGGGTGAAATTTTTATTTTTACAGTTATTAAACACATACATAAAATACCTGATGTATTTGATTTTAATACATTAATATAAATGCTCAAAATATTCTCCACCTAGTTGTTGGCAATAGCACAGTCTCCTATAGAACTCCTCCTTAACTTTGTTTAAAGTTTGAGGTGAAATATTCCGTATTTCTGTAGTTATCCTGTCTTTGAGGTCTGCAATGCTAGTTGGTTGTGATGCATATACTTTGTTCTTGAGATAACCCCACAGAAAAAAATCTAACGGCGTAAGGTCTGGCGATCTAGCTGGCCACTCAATAGTACCTCTTCGTCCAATCCATTTATTGGGGAAGATTTCAACTAAATAAGTTCTTACCATTAAAGCATAATGAGGTGTTGCCCCGTCTTTCTGGAACCAAACATTTTCATTCGGTAAGCTAGGATCTATTGCGTTGGGATATAAGTTTGCCAACGCAGGAATAACTTCATTTCTAAGCATATTTAAATATTTTTTAGCTGTCAAATTTCCATCTATAAATATAGGACCAATAATATGGTCGCCTATGATACCGGCCCAAACGTTCACCTTTTGAGGGTACTATATAAGTATGTGTCTCACGCATCCAATTAGGATTCTCTGCTGACCAATATCTACAGTTCTGTCGGTTTACCTCTCCATTCAATGTGAATGTTGATTCGTCAGAAAAAAAGAATGGTACCAAGAGCTATCTCATTTCTGTTCAGCTTATTCATCAATCTTTCGCAGAAACCCATTCTACGATCTGGATCGTCTTCTGTTAACTCCTGCACAAAAGTTAATTTCTAGGGATGAAGTTTTTCTTTATGAAGACATCTTAGAACAGTTGTATGACTAACATTATTTTCACGGGCAATTTTACGTGTACTTGAAGTTGGATTATCTTCGACACTTAACAAAATATCTACTTTCACATCATCTTCAACGAAGTGTGGTTTTCTTTTCAATGGTTTGACAAGTCCAAGTTCTCTGAATTGTGCATGAATTTTAGACACAGTACTTTGTGAAATATTAGGCAATTCGGGATACCTGTGATTAAATAAGTTTGCCACTTCAACTTGACTTCTGCAGTTATCCCCGTACCCGATCATCATTAAAATCTCAATTCGGTGAGTCTAAGTTGAATATTTCATTGTTATGTAGACTGTCGACAAGGAAAGAGTGTTTGACAAAGATTTTACTTTTTCAGTTTAAACTGTCAACACATCAACAACTGACACGTGTTCAGTTGCTGTACTAAACTTCCAAAACTCAAATTATACATAAATACGGATCCCTAATTAAAAAAATCCGTCTGATGACTAATAATAATTCAAACTTATTCCAATTTCAAAGCGGCGACATTCCATTGAAAGAACATTCTTCTTTCTTTCAACCTTACCGTAATAAACAATCACCGAAAAAGATCACAGACAACGCTCGTCGAACGTATTTTAAAGACAAAAACAAAAAATTACCATATTTTTTTTTTCATTAGAATTATCGAGAAAAATTCTTTCGGTTACGTCTGTCTCAAGGTTCGCTTTGTTTCGCACACACTCTTTTATGTTTTCGACCAAAATTTTGTCCGTAAATTAATTTTTTTCAATGTCAAACGAGATACTTTACGAAATACAAAAACAATAAGCTTTATCTCACCCAGTATATCTAAACCGACGCCAACTGTGACAAGCAAAGGCAACCAAAAATCAGCATCCCTCTCTGTTCAATAGGAAATTTTATCT
This sequence comes from Galerucella pusilla, assembly GCA_910591695.1. Taxonomy (NCBI): domain Eukaryota; kingdom Metazoa; phylum Arthropoda; class Insecta; order Coleoptera; family Chrysomelidae; genus Galerucella; species Galerucella pusilla. Next base: position 15,665 of record CAJUYI010003800.1, on the reverse strand, counting down.
TTTTTTTTAATATTACGTAGTTACCTTTTGCCTGGAAAAAGTGTGAGATTCTTTAGAAATCTGTCAAAGGTACCTCTGTACTTAGTACCTTTTGTAGTTTTCTGTATTCGGTCATAATTTTTGAGGTACAAAATGGGTCATAAAATTATAACAATGCTGGACTTGGACAAAGCCGAATCGGTCCTTTTATTTACAAAAAGAGAGTCGTAAATTTTATGATAGCGTTAATGAAGTTAAATAAATATTAATGAGCCCTAGGTACATTATTTATAATTGGTTTTTAAGGGAAAAAAAATACAATAGTTTCTTAACATTACTCGACAACTTCTCAAGGTCCTAAGAAACTTTTTTACGGTTCCACCCTCACAATATATATGCTATTATACAAGTAGAAAATGAAAAGATTTAAGAAGGAAAAAATTCTCAAATCGTTTACCTGCCCACATATTGCTTCCAAAAGCCAAAAAACATTTTACTACCTCATTAATATATCCCTTCTTGATGTAAAAATCTTATATTGTAAAATAAATATGGACACATTTATCATCTGCCATAGACATAGGCTACAATTATTTAGCAGATTTTTCGGTAAGGCCGTACAGATCCGAACTTATCATTTTTATAGAATAAAATTGCAGTTTTATCATGCGGGTCATACGATTCAACAAAGACATACTCACAGTTTTTGTTTTCTTTTATTGCGTTTAATCATAACTTTCGAATAAAATTCGTAAGATGAATAAGACAGACTTATGCAATTTAGACGGGAGAAAAAAGGATATGTATTTCTTCCAAAATATTGTTTTTCTAATTTTGACATATAAAGTGTCACTTTTTAAAACTAATTGAAATTATGAAACGTCTTACTTTTTGTAACTAGTTGCATAAAGTAAAATTTTATGCAATTGGTGACGAAAAATGTATTTCAAAATTAATGACAAAAGGAATTATTCTATTTATTAAACTGTTATAATACAAGTTGAAAACCTAAATTATAAATAAATTATTATAAATATTGATAACACAATTATTGCAATTATTCAAATTAATTCCCGACGACATATTTTTTTCATTGCTCGAACTTGCTGTTATTACTTCCAATCAAAATGGGTCACACTGTATAATGAAACATTGTAATAGGAGGAAGGGTTTAATAGACTCAAATATCACCCCATTGTACAAAGTAAATTGTTCATAAGAAGATATGTTATTTATTTAATAAATATTATTTGAGTCCGGTTCTTGATATAGAAAAAGGGCGATTTAACATCTGAAGATGCAAGGTGGTTGAAATGGACCTTAAACACCCCTTGGAAGTCAATTTCGAGTCGATTTTTGAGCGTTGCATACCAGCGGGGGTCAGAAATAAGAAACAGGTACTTTTTAGTTTTACGTAAGAGTGACAACACAGGTAAACCGATGCCGATGTTATTTTTTTCCCAATAAAAGATCTCGGGTTAATCTTTTTCATTTAGATGTTTCCATTCTATTATTTTAGATAATGTCAAATATTAGATTGGCAGGGTTTTTTATTTTTTCAAATAAAAAAATCCCTATTTCGCATTTTGCTGGTATACTTTTTGATATTTCAGTTAAAAAGAAGATCTCTGTATGCCTTGAATTACATAATCTTATTGAGACACAGCAGAAATATATAGTGACTGGAAAATGTATTATTTAGCTTGCTTTTCATATGCAAAAAAAACATGTCAGACTTTCGGTGATGGATGATATATTTAAAGAGACGCGTGTGCTCTCCTAAGCACTTTTTTATATCTTCCTTTGTAAATTATTATAGTGCAGACTTTTTTTTATTTATTCCGCACGCCTATGAATCTATATTATCGAAAGACTTTTATCGTTTTTTTTTTTCAGTTGGGATAAATTCTTTTACGAGCAAATGTTCCCTTCCAGCAGATTAATTGTGTAAAGATATTTCATTAGAAAGACTTGACAGTCAGGTAAAGTTTAAAAAAGATGTTTTTTATACAAGGTGTATCGCCAAATACCATACAAGTCTTTTTAAAACTTACATCGAGTGCCAAAAATTGTACAAACTCTCATCTCTCTGTATCTGTATCAGTGAAGTAGGGAGGCTCACTGCACTTAGGCTACATGTAACCCATTGTACTGTACACCCTCCCGAGGAGTTGTCCTACTAGCTCATCGTCCAACCTGTCCTTCCCAGTAATAGTAATAATAGTAAATATGATATCAAAAATTACTAATAATAGGAAATATACCAGTTTCCATTGGAAATTACTCCCAAATTTTAAAATAAAATTCAAATTTTAATGCACTTTCCGACCACAACCCGAGGATTTCCGAACGCTACCGATGATACGTGTGATGTCATATCTCTTGTGTTTACTTATCTCAATATGGCCGGTAATGCGTTAGATTATGTGTAGTTGTGTGTTTATATTGTGTTTTAATGAACTATTAATTGCTTCATTGACGTAAAAATATCATTTATATGTTTATTTGAGACCATTACGTGTTTGTGTGTGCTTTTTTTATTTCTAAAAGTCAACGTAAAGTGGAAAGTGGACATAAATATTCGATATTTCCGAGGATATTTTAAAAATTTTGGAAGAATATATTTTATTTACTAGTTCAGTGTTCAGTGACGATTCTTTCATATTTTGTGAGTAAAGATATGGCTAGCGAAGGTTTTGTACAAGCACAAACTGATAACTTGCCCAAAGTAGACTCATTTATGCTACTTGAATTTATGAAGTCAAACAGCTGCTTTAATGCAGAGGAAATAAGAGGAGTTGAAGCATTATCGTAAGTACGATTTAAACTATGTTTTATTTATATAATATACAGGGTGCGGCAGATAAACGGTCAATTAGAGATATCTCGAGAACTAAAGGTATCTGAAATATGAAAATAGGCATGAAGGGGTTTTGAATAATGAGCTATTCAATGAAAATATTGCCGTCACCATTGTACTTCCGGTTATACCGGAAGTCGCACATAACTTTGTAATTTTTAATGGAAGACCCTGTATATTTTTAGATTTTAGGAATATTTACGTTATTCTGAACATTTTTTGTTAATACTTCCCTATACCTATTTTGAACCGTTTTTGAGTTGTAATGTTTTTTATATGAAAATGACACTTTTTTACCATGTACATAAAATTCAATATCCTCTAATGTAATTTGAATAAAAGTTTAAATTTCTTAGGAACTATTAACCACATACCGCTTTATTGTTTACACTGTGAAGTTACCTTTTTTATTATACAGGGTGCTGTCAAAATTGGAATAAAAACGGAGCTTTATACATTTTTGTCACAAAAAATCAATTTTCTTATAGGCTATGTCGTATTAATTTATTGAGTTAAACACTCGGTTAAACATTGAACAATTATACAGATACTATCAAAGATAATAAGGTACTGGCTTGTTAATTCAACAAATGTTCAAAGTGTTGCCCATCAACTTCCAAACATTTATAGACTCTCTTAAGGATGAATTTGGATGAGCTGCAAAATATCCCAGGATGTCTATTTGTAAATCCTCATTATCGACATGGGTCTTGAGCTTATTTCTTTTACTTTTAAACTAACCAAACTGGGAACAATTGTGTGAATCATAATTAAATTTAAAAAAGCATCATTTGTATATCCTAAATGTGCCATTATTATTTTGTTAAGAAAATTAAAGGCAAACTATTATTATACCTTTCACACAACGGCATACAACAAGGTGACTATTAAACATTAACAATAACTGTCATTTGTCAGAATATTCCATAGGCGACTTGATAAATTAATTTTTTGTGACAAAAATGTATAAAGCTGATTTATTTGAAAACTGCTGGAGATAGGTATAGGGAATAGTAATACATATCGATAGTGGACAACGTATTCTTCTAAAATAAATAATCACATACAGGGTGTCCCATTTGAAAAAAGGAATTACGCGAAGATTGTGGATTCCGTTTTTATTCCAATTTTGACAGCACCCTGTATAATAAAAAAGGTAACTTCACAGTGTAAACGATAAAGCGGTATGTGGTAAATAGTTCCTGAGAAATTTAAACTTTTATTCAAATTACATTAGAGGATATTGAATTTTATGTACATGGTAAAAAAGTGTCATTTTCATATAAAAAACATTACAACTCAAAAACGGTTCAAGATAGGTATAGGGAAGTATCAACAAAAAATCTTCAGAATAACGTAAATATTCCTAAAATTTAAAAATATACAGGGTCTTCCATTAAAAATTACAAAGTTAGGTGCGACTTCCGGTATAACCGGAAGTAGAATTGTTACGGCAATATTTTCATTGAATAGCTCATTATTCAAAACCCCTTCATGCCAATTTTCATATTTCAGATACCTTTAGTTCTCGAGATATCTCTAATTGACCGTTTATCTGCCGCACCCTGTATACCAACCATATTTCGATGTGTGGTCGTAAGAAAATGATGTTTTTATTGTTGATTCCTAGACATATAGGTACATAACCTCAAACTATTTAAGAATAAAAATTACCAGCATAGAAGTAGGTACCTACATTAAAATGGTCTTCACAAACAAAAGTAATGCCCTTCTCTTAAGTGTATTTTTGCTTGCGCCACCAGGTAAAGTAACAAATATTTTGTCTGGAGTTTTAATAGACGTTGATTTACACACTGGAACAATGCAATACTTGGAATACAAAGTTTTTTTTTTCGGCTTTATCCATTTTTAAAGCTTTCAGAAACAAATTAGGTCACAAGAACTCGGAGCGTGATAGACGAATAAGAACGTAAACAAGTGACGTCAAACCGTGAGGCAGCCATCTTTATGATGTTTATATTTTTTTGAAAAAATAGGCATGCAAGGAGACCTGATAAAGCGTCAATTCCCACCAATAGCAAAATTTATGCTTGTACCCTATTGAGATACCTGTTAGTTTTGTTTGAACCACGCTGGTATTTTGTTCTCTATCCCACTTATTCCTTAGGCTTGGTGCTCTCATCCCTATCCATACAGTTGAAATAAAATATAGTGAAACTGTCGTTTCGGACTCGAATCTTAATATATAATAAAAAAAGCTGTTTTGACCGTATTACATCGATAAAAAAAGATTTCCTCATATTATTTTATGGCTATTTGTAGATCTACGCACGTCTCTTGTATATGGAGAAGCTTCATTTTATGAATTTTTATTTTTTTATAGCAAATAAATTCTTATTAAGTTGTTTGTAAAGTTCCAAGATTAAGTACTTGAAAAAATTTCGTTAATAATACACCAAAACTCCTTTCGAAGGGAATAGAAAAAGTTTATTTATGTTTTTGTTATACCCAATATTTAAATAATAAAATACGGGAGGCCAACAATATAATCTCTACTTGAATACGGCTGAAAATGGTACTAATTTGTTTCATAACCTAAATTTCTTTGCTATATAAGTTTTTCATTGCTAATTTTTTATTTAGAAGGTTGATTTTGTAAATTTTTCTTGACTTTATGTCCTGTAGAGCTCTTTCATGAATTTAGTCACTATTCTAGCTCATGTTGACTAAATATATCCCGCCATGACTAATCTTATTTGCATAGAAAGTACAAAAAGTTCGTAATGCTTATCAAACAATATTCTCATTTATCGCAATTCTTATTAAGTTGATTCATTGTTATAATGAAAATTTTCTTCAATTCCAAAAATTGAAATCATTTTTATTTACGTACGCCACTGATCGAAACTAGTATAATAACGGGGGTGCAGGCAAGCTGTCATTGCAGTATTTACCTGCATACCGTACCCCAAGTCATCATCATCCCCTTATATATAATGTTTCATAGATCAATTTGAACCGCTTATAGCGGACTTAAATCGAAAGTTAGACAGAAACGGTACAGGTATAAATTAAATGTTTTTAGAGAATCAGAAAGGGAAAAAGAGAACGAACAATGTATTAAAGAGAGAGAGGAAACGTGCCTTTTGTACCTTTTTCTCCAAGTGTAAATAGAAATTATATTATTTTGTGTGGAAGGTAAGCCAAGTTGCGCAAAATGTAAAACCGATTGCTGGCGTGCCGGAGAGTATTTTTCAGTTCAGTGGAGTATCTACCTTCCAAATAAAAGGGATAATAATTTAAATGTTTTTCAAGCTATCGGATCTATTATCATAAATATACAGGGTGTTTTATTGGGAAAGGGCCTAAAAATAACCTTTATTTAATGTGTCATCTTCACTTTATAACCAAGATACAGGGTGTTTTATAAATTTATCCTATTTCTTCCGAACCCCTTAACTTCCGAGTTACCCTGTATATTATTTTGAAATTTGTTACACGTAATAACCATTAGAAACTCCATTAAAAGCATCTCCAAAAAGATAATGCAGATCCGGCTTATCAAAAAATTTCAAAACTCTCTTTCCCAAAAACAACACCCTGTATAGAGATTTTTTTAAAGTTGCTCTTTATAATTGGAAAGAGCATAGAAAAATCGAATCTACTATTTCCTTTTCATTTTTCCGCAGACAGTTTTACTACCAATTTACTTTCAAAGTAATAATTTATGCATGTTTTGGGGGTTAACAATGGTATCGGAGAGGTTTTTTTATTATTTTTTAGCTTGAAATGAAATCTATTTCATGCATCTAGAGGAGCATCCCAGAAATTCAATTGAGTTTGTATGTTTACGAGTACAGACCACTAAAAAATGTGATTACAGGGTTGTACTTAGACATTCTCATTCAATATATTTTGAAAACCCTGTATAAAGATATGTATCTGGAAACTATGCACTTCTACATTTAGAATAACAAGTGTAAAATACGAGAAATTAATTTATACTTCAAAAAACCGAAAGATTTTTTATTTTTTTATTTTTTTTTTTTTTTTATTAGAATTTAAGTGCCTCGACAACTATGGCCATTGGCACTGTACAAAAGACAAAAAGACATATTAATACATACACTATCTTAAAACATAAAACATGTAAAATAGTCGGTAAAATATCACTAGTTTATATTTTGTGGTAGAGGTTGGTTGATTTCAGGAATTTCAATGTCTTTGAGATTTCAGCGGTGCAGTTTAAAAGCTCTTTCAGGTTTGGTGTTAGGTCTAGGCGCTTGTATGTGATGGTGTATTCCTGGCAGTCTGTGAGAATATGTTTGACGGTTAAAGGACTATTGCAGTGACGGCAGACGGGAAGGTTTTCAGAAGACATCAAGTAACCATGTGTGTATCTGGTATGGTTGATCCGCAATCGTCTAATGACAGCAGCTTCTCTCCTGGTTAGGAAATCGAGGGAGGGACAGCCGATTAATGGTTGTATGTCGTAAAGGGCTGTTTTGCTGTCTTGCCAAAAATTTTGCCAGGACTACTTGACGGACTTTTTGAATAATTGTTTTATGTCATTTGGGAGCTGGAACGTTGTTGTGGTGATGGAAGAAGAGGCTTCTTTAGCATGGTGGTCAGCGTTTTCATTGCCAGTAATTCCAATGTGAGATGGAAGCCAGATAAGACAGACTGTTACATCACGAGCTGAGAGAGTTTGATAGATGTCATGGATGTTTTGAACTATTGGATGGTCAGTAAAGATGGTATTGAGTGAGTTAATTGAGGAAAGTGAATCGGTACAAATGGCGACGCGCTTGACAGGAGAATAGATTTGCTTGAATGCTTGGAAGATGCTATACAACTCCCCAGTGTGAACGCTACATGTTGAGGGCAACCGATAGGAACCTATTAGTTCGTGGTTGGTTGTGACGGAGCAGCCAACACCAAAAGAAGTTTTTGAGGCGTCTGTGTAGAGAACTACATCATATGGTGTTTTTTTCTAATATTTCCAACAATGCTTTCTTTATAAGTATGTTGGGCGATTCATGTTTATTGAACTTGGTAAGGGAGGTATTGAATAGAGGAAGTTGTTTAGTCCAAGGAGGGATATGAGGTTGGGGGAAAAGATTTTTATTAATTTTATTAATTGACCTGAAAAGAAAACAAGAAATTCTAACAACATTAACTCCAAGAGCTCATCCATTTCTCAAATGTGGTTGTAAAAATTCCAAACAAGAAGGATCAATAAAACTCAAAGTCCAAATCACAATTTACCATCATCAGGCTACAATAGAAATGTTAAATTATTATTTATATATTAATATCACTTTGGACTTGAAATAATTTGTAGTTGATATTTTTTAATGTCAAAAAATTTTTCATCTCATTTCAATAGTATTGATGTATTTTGTCTCAACTTTTAACATTAGCTCATGAGATCTTTTTGATAAGTATACCATTTCTATTGTAGCCTGATGATGGTAATTTTGTACCGAAACTAGTTGCTGAACAATTTGTCCTTTTGGTGGACAATGTTAAAATTGTGGTTTGGACTTTGAGTTTTATTGATCCTTCTTGTTTGGATCTAACAACATTGTCCAAACGAAGCAAGTGTAACTTATTGCAGTATAAATTTATTTCTCGTATTTTACTCTTGTTATTCTAAATGTAGAAGTGCATAGTTTCCAGATACATATCTTTATACAGGGTTTTCGAAATATTCGAAACATATTGAGTCTTTCTAAGTACAGCCCTGTAATCACATTTTTTAGTGTTCTGTACCGATACCATTGTTAACCCCCAAACCGTGCATAAATTATTACTTTGAAGGTAAATTTTTAGTAGTAAAACTATGAAAAGGAAATAGTAGATTCGATTTTTCTATACTCTTTCCAATTATAAAGAGCAATTTTAAGAAAATCTCTATACCTACAGGGTGTTTTTTGGGAAAGAGAGTTTTGAAATTTTTTTATAGGACGGATCTGCATTATCTTTTTGGAGATGCTTTTGATGGAGTTTCTATATAGGTAATGGTTATTCCGTGTACCAAATCTCAAAATAATATACAGGGTAACTTGGAAGTTATTAGGTTCGAAAGAAATATGATAAATTTATAAAACACCCTGTATCTCATTTATAAAGTGCAGAAGACACATTGGATATAGTTAAAGTTGAAGTTGGGCCCTTTTCCAATGAAACACCCTATATATAGTACTTTTTTAAATGAAACTAACTGTCAAGTTTCATTTAAAAAAGTAAGATATAGATTTTTTTTGTAAATACATAATAATTTTTTCCGTCCACTTAATTTTATAATACCTAACCATAGCATTCTTGCCTAATAATAAACGTATCATTTACAATGTAAGTATTCTATTCGAATAGTTACAATCTATTCCACCGAATTATTTAGAAATAAGCTTAAAAATGCTGCAAAGAAAGATTGAGTTAAAATTTTTATCAATAACTAACAACAAAATCCAAAATTTTCTGATTTAAATCAACCCAACCCTACATTCGTCTAATTACTAACATTTTTTTTGTCTTCTTCTTACCTATATATCTAATGAGAGATATTTGGTGGAATGATTATGTTATGAGTGAATACCGAACGTAAGTGTTGGGTCTATTTTCGACTGCCAGAATAAATTTATTAATGATTGAGAAAGATTTCAAGTTTTATATTAGTACATCACATTTCGTCGGTTAAAAATATAATGTCACCTATTTTTACGAGATAAGTAACGTTTCCGTTTCTACGGCGTCTTAATGAGATTTTTAATGTTTAAAATCCGTCTGCGAGCCTTAATCAGATATTCTACAGGCCAGCTATTAAATTGAAAAATAACAGGAAGGATTCAAAATATAATATACGAATTCTATTGCTCGAAGGACCATATGTAATTGGGAAATCCCATTTTTTTATTGTGGGGCATCTAACTAAATAATTCACAATATAAATGTGTTTTTTTTATGTAATAAAATAATTCTCTACGCGATAAAAACCACCGATTTAGGACGTACGAAGTATATCCTTATCAATTTTCACTTATATATTATTATTTGGTGTGGTAATTCAAGGTTTTCATACGATACTATACAGGAAATGTAAGAGTCATTTATCATAATTGTTTATCATTTATTTTGGTGGGTACATGTTGGATAATGTTCACCTAAATTAGTTCATATGTTGATAAAACTATTATAAAATTAACTATATTTTTTTAATAAATCCTACAAAATACAAATAAAACAGAACACAAAGTCAGATGCAATACGCATATATACAGATGGCTCAAAAACGAAAGAAGGCTCATGACGTGGAGTTTACTCCAGAGCACCAAGCCTAAGGATTTAGTGGGGCATTGAAAAAAAATACCAGCGTGGTTCAAACAGAACTAATTTCTAATTCTAATTCTAATTTCTAATTTCTAGCAAAAACATGGGGAGGATGTACAATGGGTTACATGTGGTCTAAGTGCTGTGAACCTATACTCCCCCCTACTCTACAGATATAGATACACGACAATTTTTTCTCTTTGATTTTTTTATCTTAAACTAATTCCACTTTAATAATAAAAAATATATGAAAACTCTAAATATAGAAACAGTAAATTTAATTATCATAATTAAGATATAAATATCTATAATTATGTAACGGACGCCCATGGAAAACTACATTATTAAATCTCTTGCAGTGTAAAATCCTTTTTTTTGTATCCTAGAAATTACGACAATTTTCCTATTGAAAGATTTTTCTTTTATTCAACATTACTGAGGGATGATGAATCCGAAAAGGGTTTTTTACTATTTTTTAGACGTATCCAATATCCATTGTTGGAACTTTTTATTGCACCTGTACCATTGTGACGAACATAAAGGTAGTAAGCTGGTACTTAACGCATATTTTGTGGATAAAAAACTTCCAAGTTAATCTCCAAGTAAAATTTAATATACGGTGCGGCGGAATAAGTGTTCCCCCCCACCCTATAAACTACTCTATTTTTATATCTTAAGAAAAAAGCTCAAACAGGTCAATTTTTGTATTAAACGTAGTATGTTATGACATAAAAGTTTCGAACCTGACATAATGCCTCTTCATGGGGGTGTCACCCCTTCGATTTTTTCAATTGAGAAAGTGCATCATGCGACACCTCATTTGAGACCTATTGGAACACTGATTTCAAAAATGTATAACACTTTGGTTCAAAAATTAACATGATGCATTTTCTCATTTAAAAAAAAATCGAAGGGGTGACACCCCCATGAAGAGGGATTATGTCAGGTTCGAAACTTTCATGTCATAACATACTACGTTTAATATAAAAATTGACCTGTTTGAGCTTTTTTCTTAAGATATAAAAATAGAGTAGTTATTAGAGGGGGGGTAACACTTTTCATATGATTTCAACTTAGGAGGACATAGTGTATACAAGTTTAATCTTCCGACTGTCAAATAACGCCGTTGCATACAAATATCTTCATCTAAAATTATTCTTTCTTTTATACAAATGAATAATTTTGCTGGTAGTCTTACCTGTGTACTTTGAGGGGTATTCGGCCCCTGTCCATCAATAGAAGTAAGGGGCTGGCGTGATGTCATGGCATATCTAGACCATGTTTTGTCTAAATTGGTCTATGCCACATTGTCTTTACAACCTTATTATAATAGAACGTCAAACGAAAATATTTTAAGCACCAGAAAAATTAAGAAGCTGCCACTTGAAAGATCCTATTGCACTGTCAATCCTGACCTATATTTTTCCAATAAGGGTGGCAGATTTTACACGATTTTTAACCAAATATTGTTACTATCGATAATAAGGTGAAAAATTGTATTTTTCCTTCAATCTAATCACGACACTGAAGAGCTCGAAACCCGAAAAAACTGCTACGAACAGTACAGTTCACACCTGGAAAAACAAAAGGTAAACGTACCGATCTCACGTACCGCCAACACTCGACACTTAACCAACGATTCTTATTTATAATTTTTCCACATAAAATTAAATGATATATTTGTACTTATGTTGGTAAATTTGTTAACCTCCCGCATAGAGAAATGTCACTTGCGTCATCGGGGATGTTCGAGGGTGTTCGGGGTATGGCGCGTCGGTGAATCGGCGATGACGTCACTGAAGCGCGTCTATTTATCGATTTTCCGGATTGGGGCATGCCAGCCCGGCTATTTTCCCGAGTGTAGATGCAAAAGGGATGAAAATATGCGTTAATAGTACTCGCGATAGAGAAGGAAACACTCTTAGTTACATAGGTGTAGACAGGATACGATATAAGGATCATTACTCAAGCTGCAATTTATAAATAATGAACATCAGAAGTGGGATAAAAGAACTAGGAAAAGAAATGGATGTATGCATGTATTTTGGAGTGACATTCACTGAGACCTTCTACTTAGTTTATGAGGAGAGTCTCAGTAGTTCCTTTAGTCCTATTTCCCTGGGGAATTTTAGGATGTCTGCAAGCTTCAACTTGGGTAAATGTTCCTCTTCTATCCAGTAATCTCCCAGGTGCTGTGCTCTAGGATTCTGAAGTGCTGTGCAGTTGGAAAGTAATCTCCTTCCATGCCACAAAATCTGCATTCTTCTTCCTCTACTTTTTTGAGCTTCTTCAGGTGCCCATTCAGGCGACAATGTCCCGTTAGGATCCCTGTTAAAACTCTTAGCGCAGTTTTACTTAGATCTCAACAGGTTGTAGTCGCCCAGAAGAGTATTTGATTGTATAAGCCCTACTAGATCTTTCCAATGGTCAGATCTTCTCTTTCTCTCGGCTTTACCTATTTCTTCCAATATTACATTGGGGCTGATTCCGCAAAAGAGTTCAGGCCCCCAGAAAGATATTTCAGTCCCTCTCTTTTGCTATTTCATTTCCTTCTATTCCAGTGTGTCCTGGAATCCATAGTAAGGTGACTACACTGTTCTAGCCTAGTTCATTGAGTTTGTCTTGGCATTCCCACACAATTTTGGAACTGATTAAACAAGAGCTCAGTGCTTTAATGACTGCTTGACCATCCGACATTATGATAATCCTTTGTCCTCTGTATCCTTTATCAATATTGAACTGGGCGCACTTTCTTATGGCGTGGATTTCCGCTTGAAAGATACTTGGGGTTTTTCCCAAGCTTTCAGATTGTTTAGTTCCTGACCCGAACACTCCTATTCCAGTTCCTTTGTAATTTTGCCTTTACCCCGCTGTTGGCATTGGCTTTACTCCTTGGCTCTTTGCACTGGCACTACTGACAGTGTTATGAAATTCGGCGTTCGACTTTTGACATTTGACATAGACATAGTTTTTCCTTGAATCTATGCAATAAAACACATACATACACACATACAGAAAACTTAAAAAAAAATCTATTACGAACAAGTCCTAACCTATTACGAAATTCAACAAAACTTAGTACGAAAAATCAGAAGCTGCTGGCAACACTGGGTGAGGTTGAGGATTACTTCCATGGCTGCCGTCGGGCATGTTCTCATTGCTCCTGTAATGCGTTTACAGACTAGGCTTTAAATTTTGGAGAGGTTTTCTCTCGTCTTCAATAGGCTAGTCCTACTACTCCACGCAATGGCTCCATAAGTGATGATTGGTCTCCCTATGGCAGTGTACATCCAGCTTTGTATTTTTGGTTACAACCCCAGTTTCTTCCTGCCAGATTTCTACACACCTTCAGAGCCATTTTTGCCTTGTATGTAATCTCCTTTTCATGTTTGTTCCACAGGAGTTTACTGTCTAGAGTTAAACGTAGATACTTGACTTCTTGTCTCCATTCAATTTCGTTCCCATCAAGTTTTATGGTTTTGAGGTTGAGTTTTCTTTTCTTTTTGATGGTTTTAGTTACCAGTTAGGTAACTGTTCAGAAAACCCTTTGTAGGAAGGCGTATTTGGCAAAGTTTCTACAGCTCTACCAATACCAAAGTGTCTCCCGAATGACATTTAAAAAGCTAAAATCTTTCTTTTTGTAAATTCCTCCCCTTTTGGCAATAATTTGTCGTCCGGCGCTGAGTCTAGGGCATGTTTTTTTGCGTCCTACATTTGCAAGACAAGTCAGTTTATTTTTGCAAAGAATGAGATATTGCTCTATACAGGCGCCACATGATCTAAGCAAGGGATGTTGTAGAAGCAAAGATATATACGGGTGGGGGTAGGGGGTGCGTTAGAGAGAAAGAAAAAAGGGAAAACCATTTTTTTTTTCGACTCGCCTCGAGTTTTATAATCCATCAGTAATTTAGGGTTGTTTTTCCAAAGATTCTGCGTTCAAATTTAATTACCGCCGAAAGTTTTTCCGGTTTTTATGATGGCGCGGCTGAGAAATGTTTTCCGATAATGCGTTATTTTGAGAAATTTTTACTGCTACAAAAATATTTTCAAATCAAATTATAAAGGATTAGTGATAACCTACATTAATCTACGGTTTAAATAATGTCCTTCGGTTGATCGGACCCGTATTAGGATTATAGATAATGGATCTGTTAATAAATAAAATGGGAGATCCCATTATCGCGGTCCGAAGACCAAGTAAATTCCCATCTCACTTATTTTTTCCTTTCCCTAGCAGTATACTCACCCGGGTCCTAGGATAAAGCAATACAAAAGATTATCTAGAAGACGACCCAATAAGGATATTATATTACCTTTTTTAATACAATGTAGATCATCCGTTAATAAACGGGGTTTAATTTTTTATTCTAAAATTTATATCTGAACCAAATTGGAGACAATAATATTTGAGAGGATTTATTAAAAATTAATTACCCAAAAAAATCTTATTTACCAAAAACAACATCACAAATCGACAGCGTCTTTTTGTTAATTTCTCGTTCGCTGTCTTTTTCTTTCTGTTTTTCTTTTTTTATCTCTTAGAGGAAATAATCAAAAACCTAAGTAATGCAATTCGTCCGCTTCATACCCCGGCCAACAACGGAAATGATAAAATATTCAAAATTCGATTTATGCGCCAAACAGCATCTTACGAATCGTAATTGAATAAAATTTCGAAAGAAAAAGTCGTAAAGAAAGAAGCAGAAACCTCCCATAGTCTTTACTTATCGATCAAAATTGACGATAAATTTTCAAGAAATTCGTTCAAAATCATTGACGTACCATTTAGGCGAAGTCAACATAAATGTTGATACCCTGGGCTGTGTCAATTTTTACATTTCAATATACAGAGTTAAAATTCCAAATACCCCACTAATTTTAAGTATAGTTTGTTAAGATCTGATGCAGAGTGATGTATTCAAAATAAACAAAAAAAACAGTAACTTTAATATGATGTAAACATATGAAACACCCTGTATATTAGAAAATAATTTTGAAAAGTTTGCATAACTATACGATTAAAATCTAATTTGCAGCATCATCATCCTACCGATATGCTTTATAAAACAACATTACAAATTATTTTCTCGAGACCTACTTTCCTCCGACCATGTTTTCCGTGCAGGATTATTTTTTGCTACACATAAAATATCGGCATAAATCAAAAAAGAAAAAAAAAATTGTTTTTCCAAATTTTATTACCAATTCAAATCGGGTAACTAGGCAATAATTCATGTAGTTTGCTTGGAATTCAAAGGGAGTCCTTTTTAGGACTCGTCTCTTTCTCTCTCACTCACTCACTAACCCTACAACACATCGATCGGATAGTTACTTCGGCGAAAGGGTCTCAAAATTCAACCCTAATAATATTTTAGGGAATCATTCAGATATATTGCGATGTCTTGATGGAAGATCGAATGTATATATTACATTTTAGCTAACGACTGTAAACCTCCTTGTGTTGTTAAATTCAATCTACTAAGACAAGGATAACTATAGTATGTACAAAAAGTACGAGGAGTAATAAACCCTA
>CAJUYI010003798.1:0-21304 GCA_910591695.1 Galerucella pusilla | reverse complement strand
CTTTACAGCAAGCAAGATGGTAAACGTGAACAATATAAGCGTCACATAAAGGAACTTTGGTTTACCAATTGGTAGGTAGGTCCTCCGTCACTAGTATGACGTAAAGTACCAATTACAGGCGGAATCGTTTGGTTCTCAGCTGGTATTCCATTCCATTAATACTAGACACAAAAAACAGATCAAACAAAATTTCAAAATATTGGTCAAAAATTCAATTCGTTTAAACGACTTTATTTACAAATAAAAAGCAAAACAACTGAAACTACTCTAGACAATGATAGAAAGTTACCAATTTCAGTAACCGTTCTGCAGATTTTGGGTTGTGATTTGACAGATCAAAAAGCGTACCAAAGTTGGCTTGACGTAATCGTTTTTCGAAACCATATGTTTGACAAAATAAAAGGGGGATACCAAAGAAGGTCGAAATCACCTATGACTTCAATTGTCAGTTTTCCCAACTTGGCTCAACAAAAATTACTAGAATCTAGTCAAGAATTCTAACATATTATTTGAATTAGTTGAACATTTTAAATGCTATCCATAAAGTAAATTTGGTGTTTCAGAACACTTACCAATTATTTGGACCACAATTATGTAATACAATATACTACGTCAAAAGATAAAACACGTCAATAATTAGTGCATTATTCATTTCAGGTGATACATATTTTAGGCTCTTTGACTAATACCCTAATTTAACTAAAACGACTGTCCGTCTTCGTTGAAAAATTGAGTGTATGTCCACATAGTTCTTACCGCTCCACCTACGGTGGATCTATAATATTTAGAAGCGTTAATGTGTATAACGTGTACTCATGAATGCTGTGCTCGTCCAATTAACTTTTTAGGTGGCAGTTTTCGATTTTTAATGAGACCTGTTACACAGTAATAATGTCAACTGTGCTATTACACTCTAGACAATTAAACTTCCATAAACCACTCTAAACTTTTCAATTATTAATGATTTGAGAGCATTGTAGTGTTAGGATTTTAATCGTTCACAACATTAAGGTGCATTCTACACTGATATGCGCCGCGCCATGCCAAACATAAAATTTCATTTACAGTTTTTATGGACAGTAAAGATGGATTTCCACAGATCCGTCATCCGATGTCCAATTGATAATCGTATCGCATGAATAGATATGATGATTTCCATTGCTTGGAAACAATCGTACGTCATATCACCTTCAAATTTTTTCTAAACACAATTGCAATTAACAACAGCAAACTGTTCGTTGCATTATATTCATTATTATTTATTTTGACGGATGAAAGTTGAACGATAGTCAACTTTTTCCCATGACAGACGTTAAAACTTTCGGACAAACATTTTGGCGGCTTTTGTCAATTTCTAATTTTTCCACGAATCACAAGATATTTAGATTTTCGTATCGTGCATGAACAAACACGTCTCGCCAGGAATTGGTATGTCAAAGGAATGAACATTGTTGGGTTTGAATGTATGTTTATTCAGGACCGCTTCAATTTCATGCTGAAAACTGCATGTTTTATGAACAAAACGAACCACTAAATGTAGCAGCTGTTTTGACATTCTGCAAGCCATTTGCTTGCGATCATTCGCGAACGTCTTGCGCTCGATTTGTAGGAGAGAAATTTGATGATACAGTCGACTCTCGATAGGATGAAACAACGTTTATTATGGATAAATTTAGTTTTTCTAAAATTCTGGTCCCTAACTGACAATAGTAAAAAAATTCTACAACTAGACAATCAGTACTATTTTGAAATTCAAGAATGCAAAAAATTGTCCGTTTAGGAGATCATATCCTTGGTGAAATATAAAATGTAATATGTTATTGTATGACATTGTAGCAATACCATAGTCTTCTATTAATGGGATCCAGTGAAGTGCACGGTTTTATTGGAATAGCGCTTTATTGCTTATTTCAGAAATCAGCTACTCCAACGTTTGAAGGAAAACTGGTGCAGATGCACATGTATGCAAACAAACGACTCATTTAACACATAACATAACATACTGATGACAACAAACTCTTCAAATTATAGAGCATGAAAGCCCGGTTTTCAAATTATTGCATGTTGGCAAGCAAATATACTATTCCTTCAACTTCAAATCACCGTGAGGACCAGTTTTATTGATTTTATTCAATTTATCAAGTAATTTTTGAAGAGACCGGGAAAAAATTCAAATGGTCAAATTCTCGAGAGTCGACTGTATTTGGTTTTAAAAAGTAGGTTGTCCTGCCCCCAATTACGGCTCTGTTATCAAGTGTTTAGAAAATATTTATCTAGGACATTTGATAACTGGTAGAGAAACCATTTTATGACCCGCACCAGGACCCCATTTCTCTCCTTTAGATATATTATGGGCATATTAATGGACATGATAAGTTTTTCCTTCCACGATCCATTGAGGTATTGAGAATCTTTAACGTCATTAACTCAATACTACACCTTTAAATCTTTTCTACCAGCATTTCATGACTTTTTTCCATTGCAAGTAGTTAGCTTAATTTAACAAGTTATATTTTTCATTCTGCAGAGAGCGTTTACAAAGTACCCGGGGACGACAATAGATTTTATGGTACTTTTACCACATCAACCAATGGACTTATGGGTTCTGCTATTTGTTCATTCACCCTACCAGACATTCAAGTTGCCTTTAGCGGCAAATTCAAGGAACAAGCTACATCTTCTTCGGGTAAGTACACCAGTCGTAAACAATCCCGTCAGATCTAGTTAGATGTATATTACATACCACATTATTTTCCAGCTTGGTTACCGGTTTTATCCAGCAAAGTTCCCGAGCCAAGACCAGGAACTTGCGTAAATGATACAGAAACTCTTCCTGATACTGTATTGAATTTTATTCGTAGCCACCCACTGATGGATTCTGCCATTATGCATGAAAACGAAAAACCAGTATATTTCAAAAGAGACATTTTTTTTACCAAGCTAGTTGTTGATAAGATTAAGGTTGATATTGGTGGTGCTGTTTTAGATTATACTGTTTACTATGCTGGAACAAGTGAGTATACTTTAATAAATCTAGATTTGATTCAACAATATATAAATGATTGTTGCACGAGAAATAAAAATTAAAATATTGAGATGTTTTTGTGAAGATAAACTCAAATATTTCATCAAAATATGTAACATTTTTGGACAAGGCCTTGATTAATATATCATGGAACTGACTGGAAGATGGGAGACACGATAGATTGGAATTTTTGGGTTCTATGGTATGTAGCAACTCCATACATCCAAACCTAGTGTGGCATTAGCCTCTTCCATTCAATCAATTCTTACCAAAAATAATTATTTAATATCCCAATAATAATCTTCACACCAAATCAAAAAAATATTTACTTTGATAATTAGTTGTGAAAATTTTATTGAAATTATATTTTATTCAACAGATGATGGCAGAGTACATAAAATCGTAGAATGGGTCAGAGAGGGGGAAGCGTCTTCTATTCTTCTAGATGTTTTTGACGTAACTCCAGGAGAACCAATTCAAATAATGGAATTGTCAAAACTGCACAAAGCTCTTTATGCTGCATCCGATTATAGGGTTAAGCAAGTCGATTTAGTAATGTGTAACCGAAGATACGACAATTGTCTGAGATGCGTCCATGATCCATATTGTGGATGGGATAAGGATTTGAACGTTTGCAAACCATACTCTCCAGGGTGAGTCACAAATACCAATTCCTCGTCTTGTAATAAATATTTTTCAGCACTTTTTGTCCAAGTGGACCCAGTAAACATTGAAATGCTGAATACATCCTTTGGTAATGCGCCTTAATACGTACTTTCCCTTACATCTTTTTAAGAAGATGCCTAGTATATTTTATGCAAGTATCCCCAAAGTTGTGCATTGTGAACACGTCCTTCGCACATGCGATCACATTCTGTTCCAGCATGTTTTTTATCGCATGTGAATAACACATTCTTTGGAAGAGTACAGGCAGCATCTACATTTTTAAAGTTATTCCATTAGTTATACAATATTCACGTATCTAGCTACCATTTTGATTCTGCATATTTTTCACGTTTTTCGGATTCTTACATTTATGTCATGCACATTGCACCTAAAAAGTATATGCATTTCAAGCGAAAACACTCTGAAGAGCATGTGCAAAATAAATACAGTTTTTCCGTGAAAGGAAGTGTAAAGGATATGCGTAGGTTTTTGGGAATAATTCGAGATATCCTTAAGACACATCCACAGCGAAAGCAACACATGGGAACATTATGTTTATATTGCTTGGAACTTATGTTGCCAAAATTTTATTCAAGTTCCTCGTTGCTTACTGTTGCAGCAACAAAAGTTCCTATAAGTTGCTTGTTTCCATATTTAGCGGCGAAGATCAAAGGAGATCCAGAAACATTGTTAAACATGTTTTGTTTCTTAACGGTATTTTTATTAGTGTGGGCATCTTGTTGCTTGTTCCTCACTCGAAACTTGTGACGTGAAGCCGACGCGTCGTTGCAGAAAATATCGCTCAACTTGATTTAGTTTATCAATAATAAAAACATTACAATAAAAAACATGCCGTTTAAATGGACAACAGAAAAAATAATATGTTTATTATTATTTTACCCAAGTCGTTCATAAATGTAGAACGTTTACGCTAGCTGTTAGTCTTTTCCGTTCACAAATTGATGGGTAGAGCGCGTTCTAGGATGAAATTTTTACCCTACTCGAAAAGTATGTTGAAATTCGTCCCTACTGGGATGCGCGCCAAAATAAAGACGGAATGATTTCTCTATGTTTTGGAGGTTAACATTTAAAAATGAATAAAAGGACTGATATTCTAAATGAAACTAATTATAGTCTCGTTACGGACCAGGAGAGAGATTTAATTATAAATAATAACGAGGTTTTAATCCAAAAAATCAGTATCGCTAATAACTGTATTATGAGCCTTCCTATAGATCCTTCTTGGCGTTTTAATAAAGGCGAAAGTATTTCTGATAAAAATCTATAAAATTGTTCACCCTAGATACTTTCCATCGTCTATATTCCAAGTTTTCTAATACATAGGTACTCTTCTTGGCCACTATCAGATTCGCACTCACTACTATTTAATTAAATCAAGTCCACAACAACCTCCATTCTACAAAATAATTCTGAGTGTCAGAGACAAGTATCGTACATCGTACCGTTCATATTTGCAAGGTAAAGAACGAACGTTCCGATAAAACGCGTCCGATGACGTCACACCCTAACGTCAAACAAATCTAAACGCGACCCAGCACATGTATAGGTGGTGATTAGCACTTGGATAAGTATATAATATATACGATGATAGCAATGCCTAGGATGTACAGCCCAGACAGCATATGAATACCAGGTGTGAAAATGTCAAATGTTTGCCATGGAATTATGACCGTACTTCAAAAATTCGTTTGTTCCAATTGACCATAATTGAAATTTATTGGATTGGTCCTATTGATAAATTGAGAAGAAATATTACTTCATTAACCTAACCTAATTATAACAACATTCATTTTTTTACAGCCTCCTACAAGACGTTTCCAACAGTACCCATGATGTTTGTGACAGTAGTGTAGTGAAGAAGAAAATGGTCGTTACATGGGGTCAAAGCCTTCACTTAGGTTGTTTCCTTAAAATGCCAGCTGTTCTTTCTTCCCAAACTATAACTTGGTACCATTACTCAAAAGAAAAAGGACGTTACAAGATCCAATACCGACCTGACAAATACGTTGAAACCTCTGAGCATGGTTTGGTAATAATAGCAGTAACTGAATCCGATGCTGGAAGGTAAATTGCATTACTAGTTACCATAAGAATTGTTTTTTTTCTTACTTTGGATGCTTAACAAGGTAAATTTTATATTCTACTTTTTTATAGGTACGACTGCTGGATGGGTGCTTCATTACTATGTTCTTTTAATGTGACCGTTGATGCTCATCGGTGTTCACCGCCTGCCAAAAGTAATGATTATCAAAAAATTTATTCGGATTGGTGTCATGAATTTGAAAAATACAAATCTGCAATGAAAACATGGGAAAAGAAACAAGCGGTGAGTTATGGAAACAAAAAAAAAACAGTAATCTAAACATAAAAAAGTGAGATTTGTTGCATTGAGAATAAAATGTGAAAAATGCAAATTAAAATATTGCTAACCACGCGATCCCGTATATTTTCTTTGATCTTTTGCATGGAAACTAATTCTTCTATAAAAATCTGTGAATGAATATATATTATATTGAAATTTTATATCATTTAATTTTTTTTTTTTTCATTTCCAGCAATGTTCAACACGTCAAAACACCAGCAACCAGAATAGCCACCCAAATGAAATCTACCGACCTCTGGTGTGATAGCTCATTGAGCGTGGGCCATTGGCACTTACATATTTAGGTATTCCCCTTTATTGGACTCTCGTTTTATTCGTGTAAATATTTCACTTCTTTCGAGAGACAAAACTACGGCCGATTGCAGATTCAAAGCAATCAGCGGAAGTGCCCTCTTTTTTTGTGATTGATGGAAAGCATCTTAACCGTTTCCTTCGGATAGTGCTTGAATTTTCCTGCTTTTTGTCTTCGTTCGACATGTATGACTCCCTGATCGATTTACAGTGTGTTTAAGTCGTTTCTCAAGAACAACATTTAAACAAATTCAAACTATACGTTTATATTTATTCGAAACTGGGCTGAACGCAACATTGAACCGCTCATTTAAATTATTAGTAAATATAATTAATGTTCTCTTGAACAAAACCTTCCCCATAAGTATTTTTAAAAAATAAGTAGATAGGTGAATATTATGTGCATAAATTTGGAGCTTTGAGACTGCTAGCAGCAAATAATATTAAAACCATTTTAATCTCTGTTGATGTTTACATTGTGAATGTTGCTTATATTTAGAAATCCGATTCATATTGTTCCAGTTATTGTGTATCATAAGAAATAATTGGCGGGGTAAATAAAAAATCATAATTTTGGAGCCAATGAGATGAAAAATTAGATTTCTTATTTCCATTCTGATTTTATATGTAATGCTACTAATTCTACATATGCATGATCAAAGAATACACCAACAAGAAGCAAAACTTTGCATAAAACCGTGTCTACTGATGCCATGTTTACAATTAGCCGTCATATTATGTCATAGGATCACATGTAAGCCTCTTTCTTATGGTCCTTACAGACCCAAATTATATTAAGTGAGCCACTTTCTTATGGTCTTTACAGACCCAAATTAGATTAAGGTTTGCTTCTGGGTAGAATTTATTGCAAAAATACTTTGGGTAAGCATTTATTATAATTCTCAGTGTATGACAGAGTTAGCGGTCACCTTCAAGGTTATTAATTTTTGTTCCTTCAACATCAAAGGATTTTCGCAGGGCTTCACTTCTTGTTGATGTGTGTATTCTTTGGCATTGTCAATTGTTTTATTTCCGTTCCATTCGTTCTGATTTGGTTTGGTTTATTTTTTTGCCATACGATTGTAGATGTCTCAACTTTCTAGAACTCTCAAGTATGCAATGTTGAAAAATAAACAAAAATACTCGGCATTACATAACAGCAAGATTACAATAAAATAGCTTATGTAAAGTTATGCCAAAAAAGCCCTGTTCTGAAAATTCAGCCGGAATAATGTGGATCTGTCTTCAAATTATAGCTAAATTTATAAAATTTCAATACCGACTTAGCTTTTGAGAAATAGATCAGTTTAAACATCATGATATCGCACAATAAATTTAGTATTCATTGGATGTTACTGGTTATAGTCCGTTCACCAATAACAAATAATATTATTTTGAAGTTTTATTTATAAATGTATAGTTTAATACACTAGGATTTGCGGGACAAAGGAAGGAAGCGTTGAAATGTACCATTTGATGTGAACTTTTGTTCTGAAACGGTCGTATTTTTTTATGTCGTGGTTGAGAATTCTGCAATTATGAGTGTCCTGGAATGCAAATTGAAGTTTTATTGACATTCAATGGATGCAAAATAAAAATGCAAAAATTGTTAATTTACTCTGGTTGTCTTTTCGTCCAAATATCAAAAACCATAAAGCAACATATTTGCACGCAATCGAATAAAATAGAAGTTTATATTAATTGGTACACTTTCACGCTCCTGGATAACTTTGTATATGCGATTTTTGAAAAAATAGTGACTCTGAGAAACGACCTCCATTTTATTTGATTAATAGTTTTAAATGATTTTGTATTGTATTTTATGCATCATTTAAATGAACACCTATATGGATATTTCAGTTGGGTGGCCGAGATGAAAAAACGGTAATTTCAGCAGTGTTAACGATATTACAAAAAGAATGATTCTTTTTAAAAATTCGTGTTCTGTGAAAGACTTGTAATTGTTTTCAGAGTCTATTTATTACAACCAAAAAAAAAACAATGAATTTTTGAATATATTTATCAATAAAATGATTATTGCGAAATATATTTACCCGGATTTTCCCATTCAAAGTTCGGTGCTCTATCTACTTCCTTGAACATTATTTGTTAAATGGTGGCAGTAGCAATTTAAAATCTATTAATAACACCTTGTATTTGGAATTCTAGTTAGTAGAATTCAAAACTACAAGCACCTGAAATAGAAACCTGAAATACATTTTTTCATCTTTCATTTAACACCCGACGATTTTTAAAATATTGTAGGTCTGTGATATGAGTGTACTGTAATTTAATAAGAAAATAATATTTTAATAGTTTCATCTTGGTATAAAAAAAATTTAATGCAAACAATCAGCTGCAAAAACTGATCTTTCGGACCAAAAAGTGAAAGGACATTTAAAATGGAATTATGGGTTTAAAAGAAAAACGTGAATATATTATAAAATTTAGTACACCTTTAAAGCAATACTTTTCCGCTTGCATGTGTTGGTCCCTTGAAAAATATATATTATGAATATATTTAAATATACTGTAAAAATAATTCCCAAAATATACTACAAAAATTTGAAATCAGAGATATATCCAAACATTAAATTGGATTAAACTTATTACCTATAACTTATACAGGATTTTTTAGATGCAGCAAATGCAAATATTAAAAATAAAAAAATATCTCCACCAAATTTTTGAAGTATACCATAATCGTTTTATCTTAAATACTTTGTACTTTTTTTATGTAATGATTTCAAAGCAGGCTTTATCTGATCAATTTTTCTATGACTTCGATATCTGCTTAATGTTTAAGGACAATCAATGATAAAAGAATATATTGATGCAAGTTTTTTTTTAAGAAAACATTTTTTCAACTCGTTTGGAGAAATTCCAAAACAATAAAACGTTTTTATGTAGATAGTTCTAGTTTTAATTAACAAGTATATTTTGATAAGATATATAAATGTTGAGTGCATACAATTTTAAATTATTTTTCCATATTAACACTAATTCGTATCAAAATATACTACTAAGCGTATATATCTTAATGTTGTTGGTCATAGTAATAATTTCAACAGTAGGTATTGTGAATTTATTTCAAAACCCTTCACGCAAAATCTACACAATTATTAAATTATTACTTTCAAACATTAATTCGCACACTGGAGTTGTCAAATCGTAAATATAATAATTAATAAATAGAAGCAAACTATAGTAGTTTACCTAACTAGTGCGGAAAGTGATACTTTTCCGCACGCTATTGCAGATGGCCGAACGACGCTTTAGCGGAGTACGCACGTGTTAGGTACACTATTTTTTCTACTAGCATGCGGAAAGAACCCAAAAGTAATCATAAATCAACATTTCTCATTATATACATATCAACAAATTAATTATTATTATTTGACATTCATTTGATGAGGCTTATACCAGGGCCATCAAAAAATTATTGAAAAATAAGCTTTTTTTTATTAAAAATAATAATAATATCAT
The DNA here is from genome assembly GCA_910591695.1 of Galerucella pusilla. Taxonomy (NCBI): domain Eukaryota; kingdom Metazoa; phylum Arthropoda; class Insecta; order Coleoptera; family Chrysomelidae; genus Galerucella; species Galerucella pusilla. The sequence goes on along the minus strand of CAJUYI010003798.1, from coordinate 11,432 downwards.
TTATTTATCATAGATAATACACAAATCATTATAATATTAGAGTCAAATAATTACATCCTTTCAACATCTGTACTATAAATAAGTTAAGACAAAACCACAATATGAAATAACCAAATAAAAAAAAAGAAATAAAATAAAATAAAATAAAATAAAAGTTATTACCTACATTGAAACCGGTTACTTACAGGAGCTAGCTGTTTCGTTTTACGTAATTGGTAAGGGTTCTCTTAAAGCTACTTAAACTCTTGATAGATTTAATTTCATGAGGTAGATTATTGAACTGAACCAATCCTTTATGGAACAAACTGTTCATTGAATTAGTCGTTCTATTAGTAGTAACATAAAAGCTAATGGAACTTGCAGCTCTAGTATCGTGTTGATGTATATTAGTAATTGGTATCAATCGAGAATTCAAATATTCAGGAAGTAAATTATTTATAATTTTGAAAATAAATGTCATTGTTTTAACGTAAAGAAACTGTTGGACGTTCAGCCAATTTAAAGTATTTAACATATAAGTTGGATACTGGTGTATCTGTTGTACCCTAAAATAATTCTCATTGCCTTATTCTGAATTAGCTGCAGCCTATCGAAGCTTGAATTAGAACATCCTGTATATATAAGAGAACAACAATAATGAAAATGCGGTAATATAAGTGTATTGTATACTGTAACTTTTGTCAACATTGATAGGTAAGGTGATATTCGACGTAGAAAACCAACTTTTTTGCCAATTTTTCTACAAATATAATTTACATGATTATTAAACTTGAGTTCACTATCTAAAATAAATCCTAAATATTTTATTTCACTTACATTCTCTATATTACATTACTATTTATTTTAATGGATAAATTTAGGGACTTAAACTGTTTCTGCACCATCAAGTTACCAATAAACATATATTTTGACTTTGTTTCATTTATCTTTAGCTTATTCATTTCAAACATTTTAGAAAGTAACAGTAGTTCACTATTCACAGTATCAAATACTTCATGTAAGTCATCACCATAATAGTATATTAATGTATCGTCTGCAAAAAGATGGATTTTACACTTATTTAAAACATTTCCCAAATCATTAACATACAGAATGAACAATAGTGGTCCCAGTACACTGCCTTGTGGTACTCCAACGCTATTCAATTCTGTGTTAGAGACTATACTATTAACCTTTGTAATCTGGTGCCTGCATGTCAGGTAAAATTATAGCAGCATTATAATAAATTTATTAATTTTTCAGTCATTTGGTAAACTTGGATATACAAAATACATATTTTGAATATTCAAATGTCAGTATATTCCTCAAATGTCAATAAATTTACTTTCCGCACGTTAGTAGAAAAAATTCTTATTGTTATTCCTCCTGATCGATTCAGCTTATGTTGCGTAAGGTAAATGAGGAGCTGACTGTTAATAGTAGCGGTGGAGGCTGAGATGTAGTGCCTCATTGGATTGCACTAGCTGTCGATTTGTGTTAAGAAAGGAGTCCTTTCGACGGAGAGTCGTTCTCCCTTAATCGCTTGCTTGCGACGTAGTCTTCGAGGCGCGCAATTTGATGCTTGGTGATGGTTAGGTGTTGGTGCTCGATTTTGTTGATCATTTCAATATGTAGTTGTTACATCCCCCTTCTGGCTGGGCTACAGCGACGTCCTCCTGTGATCCATGCTGGTGATAATTTAAAAGCGTTCGAAGACATACATCAATTTGTAGGACACGATATCTGGTGCTTTCTGACAAGGTTTCCCAAGCCACCGACAAAAAATTTACATATCATAGTAACGAAAAGAAGATCAATGCATTTCCACTGAATATACCCCTTAAACAGAGTGACAGGTGTTTCTTTTTCAACTTTCATACAGAGAGTCATAGTTACTCCACATAATATAGGTACTGAATATTTTTTTAACTGAAACTAAAACAGTTATGGTACTTGGTCAAAATCACTGGCTCTCTCTTCAATCACCCCACAAAGGTTGTTTTTAACATCTTCCATAAATTGTATATTTACTGTAGAAATTTGATCAATTTTCATCATTTCCCAGTGACATATGTAGGTACTATGAAAAAAACACAGCAGCTGGATGTGGAATTCTAAGCAATATCTGACAAATACGAGCATGAAACCTCACCACTCGGCAGTATTTCCCTTAGTTTGCGGTAAACAGTTATTTTACAAAAAATAAATGGCACTGTACACTGTTGAAATTATAATAACTCTCTCCCAATGTCCAAATTTTATAATAAGTTGGTATTAACTTTCTTTTAGTATTATTTTTATCAATAACTGTTCCTGTAAATACCTATGTATAGTTATTTATAATGTTATAATAAACGCTACGAATTGTAGAAATTACAATAGAAAAGTTCCCTAGCTCTGCTTAAACTTTTTCATATTAATATTAGTAATAAATATTAATTGTGTCTTATACGTTCAAACTACAGACTGTTTTGTTTAAAGTTTTAATCATACATATCCTCGGAAACGCAATAACATGTTTTCATTTGATATTACACAGGACGAAGCAATAGACACACAAAAATAATAGATCTTTCGATTTTGCCAATTTAAGGTTAGCTTAATTTGAATTTCATGTGATTTGTTAGTTAACCATTATACATTTTTAAACTGTGTATTTTTATTGTTCTCTTAGAGCATAATTTTCCTTGGGATACTAATAATTATGAAAAATAGCTTCACAACGTTTTGTATTCAATATATACAGCACGGACAAACAATTACAGTTTGTTTCAAAAAGTAGGCATGAAGTCTTGGAATGCAATAATTCTTTAACGAACAGATATTTATAGGATATTTACAGAGTTGTGCTCAAATTTGACAAAATATGTTAGTAAGTGTTTAGTGGGTAAGGAAAGTATTTTATTTTATTGTACAATATTTTATATTCAAAGTGATCCACCACAAGTTTTCTGTTATAAACCTGAAAATTGTGGCATTTTTCAATAGTAGCACCTACCTAAAGTTACTATTAAACTATTGTAAAATATTTCGTCAATTTTGAGTCTACAGCTCTGTAATATCCGATAAACATCTGGTTGTTGAAAGATGATTGCATTACAATGCTCTATGTAGGTTTTGAGACAAACTATAGTTGTAGGTAATGGTTGTCGACATATTTGAGGTTAGTGTTGTTATAAAATGGGTTTTACGGGTCAACTTTACATATATAAATAAAACTGAATTGGCCAATTGACTGTAAAATGTGAAAGAACCTCAATGCTTCACCCTGTGTAAAGTGAATACCACGTTGAAATTTATAATTCGGGGTAAATGCTTTTGTAAAAAAATCATTTTATCTGTAGATATTAAGTATTCTTATAACGAATTTAAAAAAATTAGTCATGTACGATTATACAGATGAGTGATCCTCTATATCTTCATCTGGTACATTATTAATTTTATAAACAAACACACTGTAATATTGTATACCCTCACTTCTGTGAAGCGACGTATATAAATTATAACGGGTTTATTAAATTGAGATGAACTACGAAGGTAGCTCCTAAAGCTCATTTATTTTTGATTATTCTCCATTTTAGTTTAGCATCAGACAAAAAGTTAGCAACGTTGCTGACAAGGTATTTGATAAAAATCGACAATACTACCTTGTTAATGCATGTATAATTATTTAACCCATCCCCGAATCTGCTTTGTAATATTTTATAGTGAATGTCACTAGTGTTTTATTGATAAAAGTAAAATTTGTTCATATACAGTCACCAGTCGAGCATTAGCTTGTGGATCTAAGTTCTGAAAAGTATAAATTGGTTTTATATATACAAATGTTCATCTGGAAAATATTTTATAAAGAGAACACTACAAGCATGTGTGTAAAGCTAGTGTTAAACACATTTTTGCAGCCTAGAACTATCAGTTGCAATTTTGGTTTTCTCAAAATTATAAGTTGAAGAATTTTTGAATACACTATAAATGTATATTACATTTTCTGTTGAAACACTTCCGACATATATTCTTTTAATCCATTTGGTGATATTGTAACTTCTAAGTAATATTCTTTCTGATCGGTTTCGGACTGTACAAGCTTACTAGAGGCTTCGAGGAATTTTCTATTCCTCTATAAGGTAGCCTCTGGAAACCTGAAAAGACCATCTGATCTACTGTTCCGTAACAGATATATGATTATAAAGATGTGGGTGATGATGATTGAGTATGATATATCGGCAAAATAAAACTAGAGACTTGGGGTGTTGAAATTGGTCCGAACTAAACCTTATATTTTGATTCTTTATGTATTTCATCTGTGAAACAAAAATTATATTGTTCAAACTAAAATCCTTAGATAGTGGATACAAAGCAGTTAATTTCTTGAAGAATAGGTATTATTGAAATTACATTTGTACGTTTTATTGATTGTTAAGCAATGATGCCAACTTTTTGAGTCTATCTTGAGTATTATTTATCATTTTAGGTACTTACTAACAACTTTTTGTTTTTAACTATAGTTTAGCATTAGATATATTGATTTTTCAAGTGTAGCTGTTATTTTTAGATATTTTTTACACTATTTTGAAGTATATTAATAGTTACGAATATTGAAATCTGACATTCACAAATTGTAAAAAATTGTAATGGAAATGTCGCTATTGCTCTGAATTATTATCAATAAAAGATTATATAATAGTTATTAGTTTTATTCCCGATTTTCAAAAAGATCAAATATGTACACAGCCAATACATACATGCAATTCATCGTCTTAAATCCTGAACTGAATACGGAGTTTACTCCTCGCTACACCAAAACTATCACTTACCACTATCTATCGCGCGTTTCGATAACCAAGATATTTTCTTCAGAGGCTGAACACCTGAACAGTGAACTTTTCTGTCGAAAGGCGTAAGTGTAAAGTTTTAGTGTTGTAGTGAGTGTAAGCTGTGTTCAATACGGCTCAAAAGCTTGAAATGGTGGAGCAGGAAGAATGTAGATTTTGTGGAATGGAAGAAGAAACCTCCATCCACAGACTTGCAGACTTGCATAGCAATACAGAATCCTAGGGCACAACATCTATGAGACTACTGGATAGATAAGAGGGATGCTCACCTAAACTGAACCCTGCAGCTGCCTCTAAATGTTTAAAGGAACTAAGTAGAAGGTAGGAGCACAATAATGTATGTTTTAGGCCTCAGTGAATATCACTCAAATATACATACAGACAGTCATTTACACTAAATCATCGCAATAGTATAATAAAGCAAGGCAAATAACTACAATGACAATTTTTTCATTATTCACCCCATACATATATATATTTGAATTAGAATGTGAGCCATGAGATATTAAGCATTTATTTTGGTTATAATTTCATCACATTTCAAATCAAATAAATGCATTTCAAAGTATTTTATTTCAAAATGTACCTACATTTCAATGGTAACAAAAGGTGAGTAGGCAAACATTTATTAAAATTATGATCAATACAATTACAATCTGTGGGCGATTATAAGTAATAGTTAACTTTGCAATTTAAAATCACGTTGCACCTCAGACTAAAGTTATTTAATTCTTCAACTTCCTTATGCAACTTAAAACTTTCTGTCTGCACCCATGAAATACCGTTAAAAGGTTAAGTCATTATACAGAGATTATCTAATATTTAAAAATATGAGGAGAGGATACCGAACAGGTATTGCTTGAAGATAGAGTCGTTTACCAGGGTTGCACCATGTATAGTTCAATTTAAACGGATTTTGTTTAATCTCACAATTTATCAGTTAAGAGATGACTTTTTCGCGAAGAAAAAAATGAAAACTTATATACTCCCATCTTTATCTCCATGAAGTCTAGGTATGTGCTTTTTAGAAAGCGGACCTTGGGCTTTTCTTTCATGATTGCAATATAGGTAGCCACGAGGAATTTATGGACTACATAGAGGGTTCGAGTTCATTTTGGTATCCGTTAAGCTGGTCTCTACCACAACTACCCTGAATAAGAGACTGGCAGCTTCGTTAAAACTCAAATCGTCGGCTTTTGGCTATGTTTTTGAAGTCTTGATTGATTAATTGATTACTTCGGCACCACCAGTCACCATCAGTCAGAGGCTTCGAGTCCTTGGCTCCTTATTAGTCTTTAGGCTTTTTGTCTGTTTGGTTGTACAGTTTATGTGAAGAGATAAGTGGTCCTTATTAGACGCAACAGTCCTTCTTGAAGAAATCCTGCCTTGGGCGCTATAGTCTAGTCTAGTCTCTATCTCCAATGAGACAGTGCTTCACAAATGAAGATAATGTGTTAGTGTGTTTCCTACTCTTCCATGGAAAACACATGCGAATGCAAACAACTCACTCTAACCTATATAAGCTTCTGATTTTCCTCTTCAATTTGGGTAACTACCCTTTCCCATGATTATTTTGTTCCGTGACTAACTAACTATTACTAGTGACGTTAAAATCTAAAAGGGGTTTTTTTAAAATCGAAATATTGAATAGGGATAAAATACAGTACGTAATTTGTTCCTTTAGAATTAACGATCTGCTAATCATTAACCAGAATCTATTTTTAGTCCCGGTCCCATTTAAATGTCATCTTACTGTTTTTTGCCATGGTTAAGAGTTAATGAAGGCAGTCCCAGACCAGATCTTGCCGAAGGTTCCAGTGCTATCTGAGTCGTGGATGCAGTCCCCATGAGTTTGCCATCGAACGTTTGGCAGCAATTATGGCCATTGTAGAGTCTGTAGTAGGGCTAGTTGTTTTTGTCTATGCCTTGACAGTTTTTCCTTCGCCCTTCCCTGTACTGGTTGTCTTTGATCATGTTTCTTTCAGCCTATATCTAATATTGGTCTAGCTTCACCATTTTATCTACTTTGGCATTGGAGACTCCAGATAATTTTGCATCTCTGATCTCTCCAAATTTTACACAATCTTAAGTTTTCCCACGCATTCAGTATTGGGCAGGGATAATGTGATGCAGATTCAGAGGACTACAATTGATCTTAAAGAGTTTCAGTGAAATAAGCGAATCTCATCCAGTTGCTGAGTACTGCAAATAAGTCCCAACTACCAAAACGTACGTTATTGAAATATTTTTATTTCCAAGTAAGTTGAAAATATTTATCGACTTAACCTGGTATAAGAGCTTCATACGGTAGATATGGGGTAAATTTCGAGTTGATATATACTTTCTTTGATCGTTCCATTTTCGTCGGCGTTTTAGTTGGTGTCGGTGTTCAAGAAATTCTTATACATTCCAACTTAAGGAACTTAAGGAGGTTAATATACCAATAAGAAAAATCATGATCAAGTATATAATTGTTTTATTCTTTATCGGTGAGTTGATTTTTTTGTATAAGTACATATATTTACGGGACAAGTTTTCCAATAATGGTTTCAATGAAAAAAAAAATTATAGAATAGATACATGCCTTTTGAAAGCTAACGCCAGAAGGTGTTTCTACATTTTTGTACAGGCATGGATAAAACGTTCTATTCTGAATTGTATTGTATTTGTATGGCTTTTATTGGTGGGATTGAGAAATTATTTAAAAACTAATCTCATCGAATGAAAGCATTGGACATTAAGGAGATTGAAATATATTTTAATTAAAATGATCACTTGCTTGTGTAAAGAGCAATATTTCAATACACTGCTCTACCTTGTACAGGTGAGTTTTACTTCGGCTGAAATGTTCAAAAAGTTATTAAGTATATGGCAGCTAATTTCCTTTTTTGAGATGATATTTAGAACAAATTCGATCCGGTTTTGGTTCGTGTCAGGATTTTAAATTGACTTTCAAACTACTCGTAAATACCTTTTTAAACAACTTTTTAAGTGATTTAAATACATACATTATGAAACATAATGTATTAATCGTTAACAAAAATCGAATATTAGCAAAAATAAATTCACAACTGATATAATAAAAAAAACAAATATATTTTTATACCTGCAAGCATCAGACTAAAGAAGTTTGCTTGTTTGAATAACAATTAAAACGTGTTTTCTACAATGCTAACGAACTAGACTTGAAACAAATATTTACAAACATGATTGAAATTCATCATGAATTCCAACAAAATTGAATTTACAGTTTGACTGGCTTCACAAATAACATTTGCATAGCAGGAAAGGATTATATAATAACTGAGGTAGGTACTTTATTTGTATATGTAGTCTAGGATGTGTCATATTCAAATATTTCATGAGGATATCAAACAATAGTAAGTATACTTATACAAAATTAAAATCGTACAAATATAAAATTCTTAAGAAATTATGCTTCAATACGAATGTGTGGTAGATACAACTAACGTTACGTAAAACTTATTCGTAAACTGTTCCTTTGCAGTAAAGAGAAATTAAGGCTCGCGTTGTCACTATTTATTGTATTATTAATTAATTATGTATTATTATCTTATTTGGAGACTTATTCCGAATGAAATATAAATTTATTGCACTATAACTTTGTAGATTAATTGTATTTGGTTTATTCTATTCGTGTTTGAATGTTGACTTTAAATTCCTCATTATTGCTTTTCTTTTACGGGTTTTTTACTGCTACTTAATATAATTTTTTTTATATCCATTAGTAGTGGAAGATAAATGAACAATTTAATGCAATTAATTTTATATATAATCGGGACCCTATTTACCAAATATTTGATGTCACGGTACGTGCCGTGTACTCATGAAACACTGGATGTGTATAATTTTTTTCACGATCTAAGAAACTGACCTGAGATGGGATAATCACATGCAATAAAGCCATGAAAGTTTTAGTGGGGACAGAGTCGTATTTATTTTGTTGGCGAATAAATTCAAGTGAAGTCAGTTTCTTAGATCGTGAAATGAACTATACAACCGTGGTGAGACATAATATGGTTTCTTAGGGTGATTTCCAGAAGTTTGATTGTCTGCGCATAAGGGGTGTAGTGGAGAGTAATCCAGACGCGACAGAAATAAACAGCTCACTTCACTTATTCTTGGTATTAGAAAAAATACAAATTTTAATTTACTTTTAATTATCTTTCAGGAGTAAGGAGTCAATTCCAATGCCCACAAAGAACAGGGTTTTTTCCTGATCTAGACCAGTGTGATATTTACTATGTATGCTCCAGAGGAACTTATGAACAAAAACTTTGTCCTGACGGTCTTGTTTTTGACGATAAAGATCCAAATTTTGAAAGATGCGAAGTTCCAGCTAATGTAAATTGCGAAGACAGACCAATTTTACGTAAGTATGCTTTTAGGAAAACGGGGTCTATCCCAAACTTTGCAATTTTTCCAACATAATATTATGTGAGGCATATGCTCTGGGGATTGTTTTCCAAGCTCATAAAGGGCACTCGTCTTTTTTTTAACAGTGTTTATCGTTGAATACCGTCATTTGTTAGATATAGCCAGTTATGTTTGGCCAAAAGCTATTTTTTCAACATGGATGTATGTATGTATGTGTGATTTTTGGGGTGACATTCACTGAGACCTAAAAGGTCTATTGTGCCCCCTTACTTCTACTCAGTTTCTGAGGAGAGTCTCAGAAACTAGTAGTTCCTTTAGTCCTATTTCCCGGAGGAATTTTAGGATGTCTGCAGGCTTCAACTTAGGCAAATGTTCCTCTTCTATCCAGTAATCTCCCAGTTGCTGTGCTCTAGGATTCTGGAGTGCTGTGCAGTTGGAAAGTATGTGGATGGATTCAGTCGATTTGGACTAAATTACTTTGGTAGACGATAGAAATGTAAATCAGGAACAAAAAAATGTGAAAAAATAAATTGTCTATTAACGTCTTCAATTAAACTTCCCACGCTCATACGACGCATTGTGACTAGTCTTTTTTTTTAGAACAAGCAAAACCGAGTGCGGGTTGTCCAAGGCAAAATGGATTTTTCAGGCACCCAAGAGACTGCACAAAGTTCTATAATTGTGTAGAAGGAAAACCAAAAGAGCTTAATTGTCCAGCAGGTAAGAAAAAACACACAATTGAAATAGATACCGACAGAATCATCTTTATATATTATAACTATAATTCTGTTTCTTATTTTCTGGAAATTCATGGTTCTCCACAAATCCACAAATTTTAAATATGAATCAATTGCGCCAGAGATTTTCGAATTTCAAAGATCTAAATAAAATAAGTTAGAAAGTAAATAGTAATGGGCCTTCTCAGTAAATATGTTCATTTGAAATCTTATTGATAGTTGTTCACCATGTACAGCTTTATTTCGAATATAAATATCACACAGTTTGATGAAAAAGTTAGACAAATAAAAAGGTCATTTTAGATAAGACAACCTATAGAAGGGAAAGTTTATAGGATGACCTTGAATAAAAAAAACCCATCCACCTGGCAGCTTCCTCATTTTTTCATAGGTCTTTCCTATTAACCTTCACTTCTATAGTTGGAACTGTTTTGTGGTCACAAGGTCTGAAATTATGTTGGCAGTATGTCAGAGTAGCTGACCAATTGCTGCTACGGCCGAGTCCAAAACATCCAACGAAGAGGAACCTCTGCTATGATTTACTTATTGAATATTGTTGTACTTTTGCAATGTTTGTGTATATTAATGGATTAATGTTACCGAGATTTTCAAAAAGTAGGGAAGCAAACCTCACAAATCCTACGGAAATAACGATCTGTAATTTTCAAGGTCGTAGGCTTTTTGACGTCACGTAGGAGGAAAGAGTGACATCACGTTAAAAGCGCGGGCTTGTTTTCCAAAATAAAAATTAAACAATACGGGAACATTTCTATACAATACTTCAATTTAAAACAATAAAAAAACTATTGAAAAGGCCCATTGTTGCGCTTTATATAAAACAATAGTAGTCTGAATAGACTATTCCATATTTTTTTTTACTCGCAATTTCAATTTCATAACGTTCAATGTAAAATAAGTGTATGAAATATTTTTCTTATGAAAATAACTGTTTATAATAAATTCCACTATTTAATGAATAAATTATGTAAATTATCAATGTTTTTTCATAATTTTTCTTATTTATTAATTAATCAGTGGAATCAATTAAATGTAAGTTTCGTATATACAGTTAATATAAGTAGATTTCACAACATAAAGGTTCAAACAGTAGATTCAATTAAATTTTCTGTTCTAGGTCTAGTTTTTGACGAGGTAAAAAGTATTTGCATTTGGGCAGTGAATAGTAAACGTGAAGAATGTATTCATTCAAAAAGTGACGCTTTAGATGACGGTTTTGAATGCCCAGACATACAAACTGGTAATGATGGCAGAAAAGTACCGCATCCCACATATGTTCATCCTACAGATTGCCAAAAGTTTTACATCTGTAGAAACGGAGTTGATCCTCAAAGAGGATCTTGTTCCCCAGGCACTGTTTATAATGAAGAAATTGCTAGGTGTGATGCTCCCGAAAATGTTCCCGGATGGTAAGATTACTTTAAAAAAATAAGTTCATTCATTTTTATCATTCATGCTACAAATTTTG
>CAJUYI010003797.1:0-21310 GCA_910591695.1 Galerucella pusilla | reverse complement strand
GGACAAGGCTCGCCTGCACATTTAGTAGTAGTAGTAGTAGTATGGCAGTGTACATCCAGCTTAGGTTTTTTGGGTTACAACCCCAGTTTGTTCCTTTGGGGTGGGTAAGAGAAGGCACAACTAGTTCATGAAAAAAATTAAGCAACAGACTTGCAATGATTTTTTTTAACTAATTAATGTCTCCATTTGTTTCACTGCTGGAAAAATGTTTTTATAAAAATCTCACTGTGTAAAGTTCAACTATCTTACAACATTCTTTCAATCTACAGTCAGTAACTATAATATCGATCAAAACTCTTGGAATTTATAGAACTTTTGGTTCTATTTTTAAATAATTTGGTTTTATATTCAACCTTAGCGTGTCTCTAGACGCGATATTTACATTAAATAACTCAACAAGGTACGTTACATAATATATTATTTATGAATTATGAATTGAACATTTATAACTAAATACCAGTGAACTATGATGTTTTTAATTGTTTTTATATGACCTTTAGGTGTCGCTATTGTCAATTCAGAATCTACTAGAATAATGTTACTTTTTTTAACCAATCTCAAAGTTTAGCGAGGTTTTGTCTGTAACACTTGTCGGATCATACATAATTTACGAACAAGCTATCAATAATTTTATACGAGGATGTATTGATATCTAGTTAGCCTAGACCAGTTTCATGCATAAACAAAATATTGCGTTACCATAGCAACGAACAATAACTCATTAGAAGTGTCAGTGTAAAGTTGGACGTCGAAAAATTAAACCCGAATTACGCAATAAATTGAAAGGAAAAAGATGCCCGCCGAATTTTTGAAAATCGAAAAATTGGAGTATCGAGCCATTATCAAGTACCTGTATTCAAAAGGGTTAAGAGGTAAGCAGATTTACGAATATATGCTTAATACCCTTGGTGATCAATGTCCTTCGTCCTCTCCAAGACCTAAGAAGTTTCGTGTGCAAAAATCTGCTGGAAAAGTTCTTGCTTCAGTTTTTTGGGATTGCCATGGTGTAATCATGATTTATTTTTTGGATAAGGGTAGAACAAATAACCGGAGATTACTATTCGACATTACTGACCACTTTACGGGCAAAAATCAAAGAGAAAAGACGCGGAAAGCTATCCAAAGGTGTTTTGTTTTTGCAGGACAACGCCCCTGCACACAAATCTTGTGTTGCCATGTAAAAAATTCGTGATTTAGGGTTTGAGTTACTAGAACACTCCCCTTATTTACCAGATTTGGCTCCGTCCGACTATCATCTCTTTCCTCAACTGAAAAAAAAACTTAAAAGGTCGTAAATTTTCTTCCAACGAGGAGGTAATAAAAGCTGTGGAGGTCTGGTTTGCAGAGCAAGAATATACCTTTTTTTTAAAGGTCTATAGACGTCGCAGGTTCGCTGTAATAAGTGTATCCAGTCAAGAGTAGAATTTGTTGAGTAATAGAAAATTTTGACATTGAAATTTTCTTTGGTTCTATAGTAGGCTAAGAATTTTTCAATATACATATGTATGTTTGATCTATGATGCTATTGGACCAGCTTTCCGTTTTTTATAATCTCAGAAATATATCCTGAAAATGACAATTTTATAATGTTGGCCTCCCAATGGCTAATTTTGCTTGACAATAGGGCAAAATTGATGTAGAATAAGATGAACTAATCCCGATCTTTGAAGGCGTAGCGGAAAATTGTTTGAGATAGGAGGGATGTGAAAATAAAGTTTTTCGTGCATGTATTTTTGCTCTTCAATTTTTTTTTTCAGAAAAACATTTAAGAACTTTTTTTGCTCCTCAAATGGACTGCACATTTAAAACCCTATGTTATTATTATGATGTTTTTATGTTACACCCAATTATATGCCCTCATACAATGCTATAAAGCGTGGTCTATTTACCGCGAAGTGCAAGAAAAGACACTGACACTTTGGGCCCCCACATTATCCCGTATTTAGCACTGTTTAGATCCCTATGAGCCACACAGATACTCAAAGAACTTTTAGACAAACTTTGAAGAGAAATGTATCAAGGATCAACAATAATTTTATTGAGGACAATCTAAAAAATGTTTAGAGTGAAGGAACTCAAAGATTTTCCTCACTATTAATAAAAATTGAAATATAACGGTGAGGAATGATCAACTTTTTTTTTCCATTTTGGGAGCCGTTCAGATGCCGGGAGCACTGCAGCCTATTGGCTTATTGTACTCTGCTCCCATATTTAGTCCACCCATCCAGTTATCCCCGTACCTTCGAGTAGACGGTATAGGTCCATTGGATGTGTGCCATATACTTCAGGTGGCACATTGGCCTCTCCGAACATTGCCCGTCTCCTCGAGTGCAGTGCCTCACAGTCAGACAAGATATGGGTCACGGTCTCGATCTCCATGCCACATAGTCTGCAGCTGAGGTCCCCGTTATATAACCCTATTTTATGCAGGTGATCTTTTAACGGGGTATGACCCGTTAGATAACCTGTAATAATTCTTAGCTTATTCCTGCTGATATTCAGTAGTTCTTTGGCCCGTTTTGCACATGTGTCACCTATGAAGGTTTTGCTGTGTACCTGTTTCGGAGTGTTCCTCCAATGAAGTCTATGTTGGCTTTATTTGCTTGCTTGACAGGATTTATAAATAGTTGAATAGATGAGGCTTTTACTTGATGTAGATCCATAGTAAATTATGAAATCAAACAATTTTACTTTGTTAAATCTACATTATATTTGACCTTACAGTTAAACCTTTAAGGTTAAATATAATGTAGATTTAACAAAATAAAATTGTTTGATTTCATAATTTATAAATAGTCCCAATAAATCAACTGAAATTAACAATATTATATGAAAAATGATGTCCTTTTATGAAAAATGAAATATAGAAAAGAGAGAACTAAAACTATGAATTAGGCGAATATTCTTGATAACAGCAGCTGAAATGTTACCGAAACGTTGGAAATGACAATATTCATAGATAATTAGGGCTTAATTCCGATTGAAAGCGAATCGTATGGGGTAGCATATAAAATGAAAACCATAAAAAATTGGCAGATATCCAGTTAAATTCAATAGTTTGTGCCATTTGGCTTTACATTAATTTGGGGCAGCAGTCCAAGCTGTATGTATTAGAACAGTTGGCTGTATGTAATTCCAGGAGTATTGATTTATAACATTAGAAAATGAACTTTTAAAAAGGTCAAGAATACTTCTTGGTAATATATGTTACAGTTCAATTTACAGGACGTATTTGAATCGATTTTTTCCTCCTCCCTATATTGTAAACACTGTTTCAAAGGACGAGGGAAAGGGGGTTTCTCAGATAATCCACGTGACAATGCCACAAGTGATATGAATCCAAAAAAACAGCGGCTTTACATTATCAGACAAAACTATACAACATATTTGTGGTGTCATCGGTAAACCCAACAAATTCATAAAGATACCATGACCTGTTCAAAGATTTACCATATTACTGCTTATTCAGCTGATAATACGCTCTTTATGGACGCACTGTATATTTAAAAGAACCATTTGAAAATTCGGCGAAGGGGCTGAGTAGCGCAGCCACCAAAATTTGGAAAATATTCTAAATTTTGGCGAAGTCGCTGGTATATCCAGTATTGGCTTTTCGGAATTTTAATATTTATATTTGACCACTAAAACCATCTTGATAGCCTTCACTAAGAAAAGATAACTCAACCTCAAAACCAAAAATGGGAACGAGAGTGAATGGGGACAAGAAGTCAAGTATCTAGGTTTAACTCTACAGTAAGCTCCTGTGGATTACATACAAGGCAAAAATGGCTCTAATGGTGTGCAGAAATCTGGCAGGAAGAAACTGGGGTTGTAACCCAAAAATCCTAAGCTGGATGTACACTGCCATAGTGAGACCAATCATCACTTATGGAGCCATTGCGTGGAGTAGTAGAACTAGCCTATTGACGACGAGAGAAAACCTCTCCAAAATTCGAAGACTAGCCTGTATATGCATTACAGGAGCAATGAGAACATGCCCAACGGCAACCATGGAAGTGATTCTCAACCTCACCCCACTACATATGGTGGTGGAAAGCGTTGCAGAAAGAACTAGATACAGACTAAGTAGAGAGGGAATCATTAAAAAAACCACCTCCTCAGATCTTAGAAATCAGACAACCTGGGACATGCCACGAAAATGATGAAAAGGTATAACTTTTCAAAGAAATTCGTTACGGAATTAAGCAACAAGAAGGAATGGGATCCAAATACCATTACCAGACTTGGAAAGAATGCCTTTCAATGGTACACAGATGGAAGGAACTGGGATAGGAGTGTTCGGGCCAGGAACCAAACACTCTGAAAGCTTGGGAAAAACCCTAAGTATCTTTCAAGCGGAAATCCACGCCATAAGAAAGAGCGCCCAGTTCAATATTGATAAAGGATACAGAAGGATTATCATAATGTCGGATAGTGAAGCAGTCATTAAAGCACTGAGCTCTTGTGTAATCAGTTACAAAATGGTGTGGGAATGCCTAGACAAACTCAATGAACTAGGCGAGAACAATATAGTCACCTTACTATGGATTCCAGGACACACTGGAATAGAAGGAAATGAAATAGCAGATGAACTAGCAAAGAGAGGGACTGAAACACCTTTCTGGGGGCCTGAACCCTTTTACGGAATCAGCCCCATTGTAATATTGGGAGAAATAGGTAAAGCCGAGAAAAAGAGAAGATCTGACTATTGGAAAGATCTAGTAGGGCTTATACAATCAAAGACTCTTCTGGGTGACTACAACTTGTTGAGATCAAATGAATGCATAAGTTCTTTGACTGCGCTAAGAGTTTTAACAGGGATCCTAACGGGACATTGTCGCCTGAAAAAGCTCAAAATAGTGGAGAAAGAAGAATGCAGATTTTGTAGAATGGAAGAAGAAACCTCCATCCACATACTTTCCAACTGCACAGCACTTCAGAATCCTAGAGCACTGCACCTGGATAGAAGAGGAACATTCACCTAAGTTGAAGCCTGTAGACATCCTAAAATTCCTCCGGGAAATAGGACTAAAGGAACTATACTTGTTTCTGAGACTCTCCTCAGAAACTGAGTAAAAGTAAGGGGGCACAATAGATCTTTTAGGTCTCAGTGAATGTTACCCCAAAATACCTATACCTATAGAATCTCACTAGTATCTTCCTACTGTTATAAGCTCTTGATTTTAATTGTTAGAAACAATGTTGATACTAATGATAATAGACATGGCCTAAAATTATCAATAAAAATAATCCATTACCCCATTTGTGTACAAATTAAATACACTGTACGCGTAAATCGTTTACATTGCTTCGCCTAGTAGCTCTAAATGGATAATTAATCTTTTCAAAATAGCGTTACAACATCTGGGGCAATGTAAAATCAATTTTGGTTGTGGAGAGTCGTTAATCTATCGCCACACATTTTCATGGTTGATCCCTGGGGAAGTAAATTGTAATTTGATGATCTTTGATGCTGCTCCGGTTGAATGATATCAAATTTTATTGATTTTAAGATGGTTTCAGCTTGGTTGATGTTTTTTTGGTGGAGAATTCACTTGTTTTGACACTTTATGTATCAATTTCAATCCTTAACTCGTGAACAAAAAGATACGTGAAAAGAAATTTGAAAATTTAGTGATACATTGTAGTATAGCCTGTCAAAAATGCTTCCTAAAGTTATAAGTAATAATTATACAGGGTGTAAATTATATAAATTAGATGTTTTATCAAACCTTGACATGTTATTTTAAGCCCTCGGAGTTTTTTTTAGATTTTTCAGTGATCTATATGGAAAGTATTGATATGAATATTTTTTTGTTAGTAACAAAATTACCTTCTAATACGTATGCCAGTCTTGTATGCGACGTGAAGGTGTTGATAACATCAAGGGGGGCTGGACTATCTATTCTCTCCACTCCCAGCCAAGTTTTACTGTATTCCCCCAAGGCTACTAACAGATCTATGGATTGATTCGGAATGTAAAAAGGTCTTGTCGGGTCAAATCCAGTTGCTGAAACAAAAAAAAAGTATAATCAGATTAACAATATTTGTAACTATTCAATTATTTTAGTTATTTTTGGGTTTAGAGTACCGAAGCAACACTCAGAATGCATCTTAGGAGCTGAAAATTTAGGAAAAAATTACTAACTGGTCCAAGCCTTATTAGCCTTGAACGGACAACGTGCTATATCGGGGCTAGTACTAGAGTGCCACCAAGATTTAGCTAACGCCTACAGCCATGCTCAATCCCTTAAGAGATGGGATGGAATCAAAGGATGCAGTCTTGCCAGGATCATCCTGGGAGACCCTGGGAAGCTGGCCCCAAAGAAATATTTGACGATGACCAAGAAAAACCTACGTTTAACAGTTGGAATTCTGACTGGCCACTGTCAACTAAGGAAACACCTCCATACTATAGGGCTAGTGGACACACAGCTATACAGGATGCGTGTTAATCAGTTTACGTATCTAGGTGTCGATTTCTCCTCTACATCCTTGTTCTGTACTATGGCTGAGAATACTTAAATAAAAGCTTGTTGCGCCATTGGAGCAGTAATGGATATTATGTGTCGATCAAAAATAAATAAGAGACGGGCATTACCTTTGTTTATGAAGACCATTTTAATGTAGGTACCTACTTCTATGCTGGTAATTTTTATTCTTAAATAGTTAGAGGTTATGTACCTATATGTCTAGGAATCAACCATAAAAACATAATTTTCTTACGACCACACATCGAAATATGGTTGGTATATATTATGTAAATAAAACATAGTTTAAATCGTACTTACGATAATGCTTTAACTCCTCTCATTTCCTCTGCATTAAAGCAGCTGTTTAACTTCATAAATTCAAGCAACATAAATGAGTCTACTTTGGGCAAGTTATCAGTTTGTGCTTTCACAAAACCTTCGCTAGCCATATCTTTACTCACAAAATATGAAAGAATCGTCACTGAACACTGAACTAGTGAATAAAATATATTCTTCCAAAAGTTTTAAAATATCCTCGGAAATATCGAATATTTATGACCACTTTCCACTTTACGTTGACTTTTAGAAATAAAAAAAGCACATACAAACACGTAATGGTCTAAAACAAACATATAAATAATATTTTCACGTCAATGAAGCAATTAATAGTTGATTAAAATACAATATAAACAGACAACTACACATAACCTAATGCAATACCGGCCATATTGACATAAGTAAACACAAGAGATATGACATCACACGTATCATCGGTAGCGTTCGGAAATCCTTGGGTTGTGGTCGGAAAGGGCATTGAAATTTGAATTTTATTTTAAAATTTGGGAGTAATTTCCAATGGAAATTGGTTGGTTTATTTCCTATTATTAGTAATTTTTTATATCATATTTACTATTATAAATTAATATCCAAGCAAAATATTAAATATGCGTGTACTCCATTCAAGAAAGTCTAAAATGAGTTATATGCGACTTTTACAATTAACCACTGAGAATGCTAAATATAATTGGTTCACTTTTGCAGAATGTGAACATTTATGGGCAAAGTATTTAAATACATGTTCATATACATTTGATGGCGTTATTTTGGGCAGTTTTAAAAAAAAATATATATATATATATATATATATATCTAGAAAAATTACAACCAGTAAAGTTATTCTTCAATCTACTCTCGGTTGTTGATGGATGAAACCAGAAAGAATTATTTGCGGATTCCCGCAACTATGTATCAGAACTTCCAGTAAAAAGATACTGAAATTTCCCTTTAAAGGTAATTTCTATTTAATTGATTGCAGTGAAATATGTTCAGTTTGTAATATGCATACACCAGAATCGTTGGAGCCCATTCTATTCAAATGCCCAATTTACAGTCCTATTTGACAAAACAGATTTTTTTATGGTGTGGATGGTGTTGATGGTCTAGTACATTATTTAAACGTCAGTAATGACAATCTCTCCGAGCTCTCTATTCTAGCCAATAGTGTTATTGCTATCTTAAAGATGAGAGCTTTTGCATGCGGAGAATAGATAATTACACAATACACTTTATACTTGCATATTATTCATTTGTATCTAATTTATGTACCGAACCCTTGTGAAAAGATGTATCTTATGCACAATAAAAAACTATCTATCTATACAAAAATCAAGGTTGTTAATCGGATATATCTGTATTTTTGAATATATTTTTAACGTTCAAAAATTTACTTATTGCTTGGCTTATACATCTTATTACTTTTCAGATGTCGAAATGAAAGGTGCAATTTTTTGTAATAATTCACTACATTGACCGGTCTAAATTTATTTTTTTTTTCACTGAATTTCATAAATCCAATTTGTCGACACTGCTATGCTTAAAATAACAAGACTAATATATTCACTTAAGCGGTCGGAAAGTAAATAGGCGGAATCCATTTTCTTGAAGTAATTCATTTTGTCGCACTTATATACTGAAAATTAATTTCGATCATATGGAACGCACCGCCAGACGATTTATCGAAAGTTTCTAGTAGATTTGCCAAGGACTTGGCTAAAATTAAAACGGGTTTTCAAAAAAAAAATAAAAAACCCGGATATTATACACAGCACTCTTTATTTTCACGCTACTCATTTTTAATTGCCTATTACATTTTTTTTTCTATAAATCGCTTGACTTAAAGATTCTAAAACTTCTCCGGAAAATGGTGGAAAAGAAGTTACTGGTGTCGGAGACATTCCTCAGGGACTAAGTAGACGTATCTTTTAGGTCTCAGTGAATGTCAAATTCATACGTTTTATGAATGTAGGGTAGAAATTGACTCGTTCCAAGCATGTTTTCAGAAACCTGCACACAATTTTGAGTTTTTGCGGAGAATTCAAAACTCTCAACAACGCGTTTCGTGCCCAAACAATTGCTTAAAACAGTGAGAATTGATTCCTCAGACTAACTTTTGTGACAGAACCATTATTACCATTCCACTCTGTATACGTTTTGTAATCCTTTTTAATAGCAATAATTTTTATTAGAAGAGAGAGTCGACTTTAACTTCTATCTATCTCAATAAGTCACAGAGAACTCTGCTAAGGCACCCCGTAATTTGATAAGCTTCTGCTCTGGAAAGTTAGACAATTTTTTATGTGAAATTTTATGAGACCTGCTGGTAGGTTACCGTTATCAATCATATTATTATGTCTTTAATCGTAACCAGATTCTTTTAAAATCAAAAACTGAAATATGTACCTAGTTCTACGATATAGGTAGATACCTACCTCTTAGGCAGATACTGATATCAAATAATAATTAAGAAGATTTAATTGACATGTCTACAAGTGTTGTTAAAGATGCTGGTGATGTTTTTAATCAATATCGATAATAATCAAAGGTAGAATTAATAAGGTATTATCTATATGGAAGCATATTATTTGATTAATCGCGTGTTTTAATTTGAAGCATCCATTTTAAATGTCAGTCAATCAACTTTCTAGAAACTTAGACCTAAACCACAATAATTACAGATTTCTGTGAAACTAGAATCTGCACACATATATTACTGTGAAACAATTAGGATGTCGCCACTAACTTAACAAATTTTATTACGTTTTTAATCTATAAAAAATAGTCATAAGATTTCAATTTTAACAAAAGTGTCCAATTAAGAATTTTCCTTTAATATTGTGAAGCTTATTATGCACTCAGAATACCTAATAAAATGGAAACAACATAATAATATTGTCTAATTTTTAAGCATGCTTTAAAATTTAATATTTGCCAACATAATTGCTCCATTTAACAGCTATCTAAATATGTCAGCTTAATTCGTTTTCCCTGCTGAATAAATAAACGATTTACAAACTATCTCCCAATTTTTTTTTTAATTTCATATTTTTGATGGAATCCCTCTTTATTTCTAAACTTTCAGGCGAGGAAATTCGTGTATACATGTCTAATACAAATACCCATATTCTTATTATAAAATATTTCTTTTAATCTTATTCACATTGTCAATCTTAATTAATAATACCTAATTACACTATTCAGTTCCCAAATGTCAAGTATTTCCTAACGCCGACCGTGCATTCTCAAACAGCAAATTCTTAGAACAATATAACTGAAAAAACTTAGAGTGCTTTAGCTTTGGACACCTCCGCCCCTCCGCGACCTTTCGGATATGGTCTAGACTACCGGTATGTAGTACTTACATGTACCTAAGAACAATTACGATTTAAAATAGTTAAAACAGTTTAATTAATTATAATAATAGTAGTGAGTGATAATGAGTGTGTTAATAGTGTTGTTACAAAGTTTTTAATATAAGTTTATCTTTGGTAAGTTTGAATTTACATAATTTAATCGTTTTGTCTATGATTATTGAGGGACGACATGATTGATGCTAATTTGAAATGTTTAAAATAAGTTAAAAACTATTTATAATGTAAATTTCTACACAAAATCTTCTTTTAAACAATTTTATGTGCAAAATTGATCATTTGAACTTTTATTATTTTTTAATTATAAGATAACAACGGTGTAGACAGATTATTCAATTATGACGTCCTATTATTGGAGATAATTAGAAACTCAAAATGGTGGAAATTATTTTCAACTCTATAATGCAAATAATTTTATTTCCTTTAATTATAAATGTTGTGTGAAAATTTCAATCAACGTTATAGCGCTGTAACTTTCAGTCATGATATATTATAGGATATATGTTGTTTCGTGACTGTAATGAAATTATTAGGCATATAAGTCCTCACACATTTTGAAGTGCCTTCAAAATAAATTCAATTTTGTTCGTTTTCGTTATGGTTTGAGGTCAGTTCAAAGCGAGCGTAAAGAATACGCAAAAGCTTTTAAGTGAGCAGCTGATTTGATCCAACAAATTCCGTAAAAAGAACACAACAATAATTAATAAATTTTACAAATTTTAAGTGTGTTTGAAATATCTAAGATCTATCATCGAATTCTATAATGATTATTGTCAATTTCTGCTACAAATTAGTTAAAAATTAGATTCTAGAAGTTGAGATTTTTCTAATTTTTATATTAAGAAGGAATAACTGAACGGGATGGAGCTATTTTTTGATGTGGATATATAAATAGAGATGGCGATACGAGTCAAATTGATAATATACGAGGGTTAAAAAGAAAGAAGTAAACTAAAATTTTAATTTTCATAACATGGATTTCATATTTTTTGCAGATTTGTGAAAATTGCAGTTCCAAAATAAGGTAGGTAGGGAGGACGATCAAAAATAGAAATATATTTGAATATATTTTATTCAAAGATGTTGTGGTGTGTCTGAACTGTTTTTAGTGGTTAGTAGGATTGTTTTGATCGTCATTTTCCAAACTTCCAAATATTCTAAAAGGTATATTATAATTTAGGTTGAAAAAAAATTAATTTCAGCAACCAGTAAATATTTAGGATGCAGTTATTATACCTATCTTTGAAGTTGCAGCTTAGAAGAGACCGTTCTACATATTGCTGTGGCTCCTGATTACATACCAAAAAGGGTTGTTTAGATTTGATTTCGTAGATGTAGATCCAGTACCTTCCCGTTTAACTTTGAAGTGCAGTTATATATTGGTCGGGGCATATAGTCCGGAAAATAGTTGTTCCTTTTTGGTTAAGCGGTGATTGGTTCCCTTGTTTTCTGCATGATATGCAATATTGAGAGATCACATGGTTATTTTGGTACAATAAAGACTTGTATTCATTAAAAATTTCATCAAATTTTTTTAATAAGCCATCCACTATATAAATATAATTTAAATTTATTAAATAAAATCACTTAATTTTGAATTTTAGGCTTAAAAAGATCCAATAAGGACAACTTTGAGTTACATAGATCATAATATAGGGTAAATCAGAGCCATAGAGTTTAATTTTGTTAATATTATTAACTTATTAAAAATAATTTGGTGTAAGTTTTTCGAAATAAATGGACAAGGCTGTTGGGCACGCTTACTTTCTCATACTAATCGTTTTGTAAATAGTGTTAATATACAGTATGCAATCGATTTTTATGAGGAGTAGGTCACCAAGAAACACTTGTACTGGCTTGAGGTTGCTTTAACGTAGTGGACTAAAAGATGAAATAATGTCAGTTGTAAATGTCGTTGTCAACTGCAAGATTGGATAATGGAAACTGATGCAGACCAAATGGACAGATGACGCGGGCTGCTTCGTAGAGTTATACAGGTGAGTGTTTAGTATTTAAATGTTTTCAGTTTAAAAAGAATGTGATTTATTATGTATTATAT
Source organism: Galerucella pusilla (assembly GCA_910591695.1). Lineage (NCBI taxonomy): Eukaryota > Metazoa > Arthropoda > Insecta > Coleoptera > Chrysomelidae > Galerucella > Galerucella pusilla. Next base: position 9,071 of record CAJUYI010003797.1, on the reverse strand, counting down.
GATAACTTTATACAGGGCGACACGTTAATTATAGGCACTATAGATCGATAAGATAATCAGGCTACAATATAAAGAAATGGTACACTTAATACATGAAGATCTTATAAAATTTTGTTAAAATTATTTAAACCAGAGTAATAGATATAAAATTTTATAAGATCTTCATGTATTAAGTGTCCTTTGGGGGACTTTAATTAAATTTTCTGTGGTTTGGACTTTGAGTTTTATTGAACCATTGGTTTGGATTCCATACAACCACATTTGAGATATGGATGAGCTCTTGGAGTTTTTCGTAGGTTATTTGAAGCACCCTGTATTGAGAGCTGAAGACTTTTCTCAGCAATTCTTCATTGAACTTTCTACATAAAAGGTATTCTTTGTTGAACTCGATAGAACGCTCCATTTTCAAGATTTTTTCACTTTTATTAAAGTAAGAGACCTTTCAAGTTGTTTTTTCTTAAATAAATTTGTAGTACTTACAAATAATTTAAACACAAACGTTTCTTATGAATTTGTATTTCATAATTACTTAAGGGAAGATATAGTGTTAAGAAAATATTTACGACTAGGTACTACAAATTTATTGTTTAAAAACATTACTACATCAAAAAGTGTCTCACTGCAATAAAAAGTTAAAAATATTGAAAATGGAGTGTTGAAGGGACAATACCCTAGAAAAAATTTTAAATTTGAACTTTCATCCCTCGAAAAGATATAAAATAAAATGTGTATTTTTTTCTACACTTTTAAACAGCCTGTATCTCAAAAACTAAGAAGGTTAGAGAAAAGTTGCATTTGGGTATTTTAAATATTTCTTAACGATCTATCATGCCTCTAATTTACGGTACTTATTTACGGGACACCCTGTATAATAATGGGATTTTTTGGGTATACATTTTTATTTAGTGTTATACAGAGTGTAAATTGTGTGGATACAACAACTCGTTCAGTAGTTCAGAAGTAGTTTCGTGCTGTCTGTTATATTTTGCTTTCTTGCATAATTTGTATTTTTTATACAGTGTGGAAACCACTTAGTCGGTGTTTTTTTTTTAATGAAACACCCTGTATATTTGCATATTTTTGTAATCCTCTTAATGAACCGATTCCAACAAACTAAATAATGTATGGTCAATTATGAATGATACAGGGTGAAATTTTAAAATTAATAATTTATTACACTTGAAATATTGGTCCTTTTTTAAATTAGCTAAATATAGATTTATCAAAAATCTAAGCTAACTAATTATTAGACGTATTTGTATATTGAACAAAACCTGCTACGCCCATGAATTTTATCATAAATACCTAAGAATTGCCTAAAAACGCCAATAATTAGACAAAATCGGTAAATAATGTGGATTGTTTTAAATCGGTAAATAATATGGATTGCATGGAGACTAGACATAATGAGCACAAACTCTGTGTTATGAAAAGTGTCCTCGAGATGCGTTAAATTGTGATGGCGCTCGTGTAGCAAATTGGTCTGAAATGTTTAGTTGGAATGTCATAGCGAATTATTTAAGGTTATATGTAAATGGAGATGGTTTATTTATTTTAACTAGGTTATGTTATGTTATGTTATGTTATGTTATGTTATGTTATGTTATGTTATGTTATGTTATGTTATGTTATGTTTATGATTCGTTTTAGCAAATTTCAAGGAAAAAATAAGTATCTCGCGTAGCTGGTGCTATGTTTGGTTAAAGGTAAGTTTGTTCGATATATTTATATAACTGTGTTGCAAAATAGTAATGAAAACAATAAAAAATATTCCACGTATTATTTCTACATATTATGCACAAATATACTATTCGGTGATATTTTTTATCACTTTAGTCTAGCTTGACAATTTTTCACAACACTCGTTTTTACCATTAATTGTTAATTTAGAATCAACTTTTATAACACTAATCTAGAAGGAGATTTTGTTAGGTTAACTTGGTCGGCATACTTCACTCTGTCCTCAGACCAATTTGCTACTCTCGCGCCATCTACTTTTCAATGCTTTTCGCGGACACTTTTTCGACCTTTTTCTATACAAGTTTGTGCTCCTTATATCTAGTCTCCATGATGGATTGTTTTCTATTCTGTCAGTTGTTGATGTGTTGACAGTTTATACTGAAAAAGTAAAATCTTTGTCAAACACTCTTTCCTTGTCGACATAACAATGAAATATTTAACTGAGACTCACCGAATTGAGATTTTAATGATGATCGGGTACGGGGATAACTGCAGAAGTCAAGTTGAAGTGGCAAACTTATTTAATCACAGGTATCCCGAATTGCCTAATATTTCACAAAGTACTGTGTCTAAAATTCATGCACAATTTAGAAAACTTGGACATGTCAAACCATTGTAAAGACAACCACACTTCGTTGAAGATGATGTGAAAGTGGATATTTTGTTAAGTGTCGAAGAGAATCCAACTTCAAGTACACGTCAAATTGCCCGTGAAAATAATGATAGTCATACAACTGTTCCAAGATGTCTTCATAAAAAAAAACTTCATCCCTACAAATTAACTTTTGTGCAGGAGTTGACAGAAGACGATCCAGATCGTAGAATGGATTTCTGCGAAAGATTGATGAATAAGCTGAACAGAACTGAGATAGCTCTGGGTACCATACTTTTTTCTGACGAATCAACATTCACATTGAATGGAGAGGTAAACCGACAAAACTGTAGATATTGGTCAGCAGAGAATCCTAATTGGATGCATGAGACACATACTCAGTACCCTCAAAAGAAATGAACGTTGGGACCGGCATCATAGGCGACCATATTATTGGTCTTATATTTATAGATGGAAATTTGACAACTGGAAAATATTTAAATATGCTTAGAAATGAAGTTATTCCTGCGTTGGCAAACTTATATCCCAACGCAATAGAACCCAGCTTACCGAATGAAAATGTTTGGTTCCAGCAAGACGGGGCAACACCCCATTATGCTTTAATGGTAAGAACTTATTTAGATGAAATCTTCCCCAATAAATGGATTGGACGAAGAGGTACTATTGAGTGGCCAGCTAGACCTTACGCCGTTAGATTTTTTCTGTGGGGTTATCTCAAGAATAAAGTATATGCAACACAACCAACTAGCATTGTAGACCTCAAAGACAGGATAACTACAGAAATACGGAATATTTCACCTCAAACTTTAAACAAAGTTAAAGAGGAGTTCTATAGGAGACTGTGCTATTGCCAACAACTAGGTGGAGAACATTTTGAGCATTTATTTTAATGTATTAAAATCAAATACATCAGGTATTTTATGTACTTATGTGTTTAATAACTGTAAAAATAAAAATTTCACCCTGCATAATTCATAATTGACCATACATTATTTAGTTTGTTGGAATCGGTTCATTAAGAGGATTTCAAAAATATGCAAATATACAGGGTGTTTCATTAAAAAAAACGACTATGGCATACTTGCGTGAATCACCCTGTACATTTAAATTTATGTTTACATAACGCACAACTCAATTCAAAAGTTGACGTGTCTCGGCATTTTTTATAATTTTCTGAAATAATGACATAAAGAATTTTATTCCATAAGTGGTTTCCACACTGTATATTAATTCTTTTATCGATAACCACATCAAAGTCCGGTTTCAAAAAAAAAATTTAACCAATAAAAATACCAACATCTTATCACGATACTCTCGTATTTTTCTCATTTGATAAAGTGTAAAATGGTAAATGATGGTAAACTGCAATAAAGCTGAGCCAATTCTGTCGTCTAATGATTGATGTACCTTGATATTAGGAAATCCTTCAGCTGGTTTAACCCACAACTTTCTAGCTCGTGTGTTCGAGTCAGCGCTGATAAATTGAGATAGATTTGAAAACTTTCAGTTTGTTATCATATAGGGTGATGACTTATTTGTATCCTCCTTTTGTGGAGACTTTTGCTGAACAAACTCACTCAGTCTTCCTAGCTAGAGGCATGATCCTGCTATATCAGCAGAAACTTCTAGAAATTGTCAACAGATGGCATGACAGGATACAGCTGCCTTTCAATTCCACCAAAAGTTTCACGTGAACAAAATGAACTTGCAAAACTCTGTGCTCTAAGGTCACAGCATCCCATTTGTGGATGAGGCAAAATATCTAGGCATTAAACTGGAGGTTAGGAAATCAGGTTGTCCTCAAGACCTTCTTTTGGGCACCTTAGTCATGGACGATCTGCTAAATTAACTCTCTAGAGAGGGCGCCTAGAGTCAAGCTCTTAGGCTAAGATAACTGTAACCTGCTATTTGATAGGAAGTGGTAGATACTATTCTGTACGCTTCAGGAAAAAAGTTCCTGTGTTTCCAACTGTGTTTCAAGCAGAGACTGCATTGATAAAAACAACAGAAAAAGATATAGCGGTCAAAAAATTGAAATTTTCATTGACAGCCAGGCTCTGCTCTGGTAGATAACATAGGTAATGGTAGAAATATTCAGTTCAAGTGCCTGGGCTGTTAAGCCCAACCCAAATGTATGAATGAATGAAAGTTCCTGTCTAAACCAAGTGAAAATTTTGCTTTAAAAACTTTTTATCATCCAAAAAATATCAAAATCTTCATCTTGTAGAAGATGGGTATGGGTTTGGTGAACACAACAGTACACTTTTAATGTGATATCACTTAGTTTCTTTCATAATACAAAGCATAAAATCTTAACTTAACCCTTAACCACGTGTCTGTCTTTTCGCTCCACTTTTCCGAGAGTTCCGTGTTCTGTCAACTGTCACTTGTCCTGTCAGCTACAACACAGACATGGGACACATAGACCATAGACAAAATATACTCTGTGATATTGGCAATACCAACTTAATAAAAAATATGAAAGAATATTACTTACTACAACCTTGAATTATTTTTCTTATACAGAGTGTCCACGGATGGAGTATCCTATAGGTGAAAACTTTTTAAATATATTAATTTAGTGAAAAATGTTATTCTTGATAAAAAGTTTTGCTTGTTCTGAAACCCCATAAAATGAAACAAAATTCAAGTTTTTCAAAACCCGTCTCATTTTATGGCCAGTTTTATGAAAACCTGGAGTCTGACTTTTTGACATTTCTTCACTTATCTCGGAAACCTTAAGGTTTGCAAGGTTCTAGTCTACGCCATTCGATTCAAAATTGAATTTTCTATAAAAAGAGGAATTTTGAAAATTATGAGTCTTCGTGAATTAGTATAAGTTTCGGTGTGAAAAATTTTCAAGACCTGAAAATTCTAAAATCTGTATCCAAGGTTTTTCGATGCGGAAAATTCTTCTTTTCATAGACTATTTCACTAGAGTAAATTGATAACTGACAAAATTTGAAGGTTTTGAACTGGCAATTTTTTGTCTTGTCGCGGCAATTTTTTGACGTTTAATATATCAAATCTATGTGTATAAAATTCTATCACTCTGTGCATGGAGACTAGACTAGACTGTGATAAAATTCAATATGAAATCTTTGTTAGTGGTTTCTAAGGAAACTAAGTTGTTTATTTGTTTATTCAACTGTCTAAAAATTATTAAGGCCCGGTTGTACATTTGAAGCTTAAAATTGAGCTCGACTGAGCTGGGCTTGAAATAAAAGCTTAGCTCAACACTAAGCCTGTTGTACAAACATGGTTCAGTAGCAGCTCTACTAAACCTATATTTGCAAGTGTTGGTAGAACTTCTTTCGAACTGACGCATGCGTATGAAGTAAATTGGTCACAATATGTTTGTCAAATAACCTAACTAATGTCATATTTGCTACCTATTAGTTTTACAAGAAATTTCCTCTGATATACAATCTGTTACAAAGCGAACGGTTTCTTTGGAAAGACGAAATCTTTGAATAAACTCATGATCTCTCCAACATTCAAAGTGATTCATACGCTCTCTATACACCCGAGATCTTCTCGGGTGTTGTACGATTCCAACAAGTTCCAAAAAATCCTCATCATCGGTTAAAATATCCATAATTAACTTTGACAAACTTTTAATTTAATATTAAAATAAGTACAGGTTATGTTTGCATACAATTTATTCACATTTAAGCCACGGAACATGATAACAATTTATGTTCCGTACTTAATCTTACATTAAACCTTCTCTCTTGGAGGCTTTACTAAGCTTAAGGTTTAAATGAAGCTCAACCGTAAGCTAACTTTGTACAACAACAATCTGACGCTGAACACTTGAGCCTTCACTAAGCTACAATTGTACAACCGGCCCTAAAACTGTTTCAAAAATTTAAATAAATTTTATTAACATGAATAATATAAGATCTGGAAATAATTCATTAAATGAAATAGAGAGTACAATTAAGCAAAGTATACCGCGAAATACAATGAAGACAAAAAAGTCTGCGTGGGAACAGTTTAGAATGTTTCTGGACGCACAGAATTATACGTTGGAAAAGGATACTTCTGAACAAGTTATAGCAAAAATTCTTGAAGATTATGGTTTTAACATAAAAAAAGAGATGGAACTGATTATACTGAAGCTAGTGTGAAAACACTTAGGAATACGACTGCTCAAATGGTTCGGGAAAAATATTTTCTAGAATTTAACATCAAAATTGATCCATTTAAAGATATTACCTATAAATTTGCTAGATTGGCCAGGTAAACAAAACGTAAAAGGCTTCAGGCTGAACCTGAAACCAGAAAAAGAAGTTCTAACGTGTTTACCAAAGAAGAATTAATGGAAATGGCAGAAAGCTATTCTGAAGATAATCCTGATTGGTTACAAAAAAAAAAATTTCATTTATGTTCGTTCGAATTCGCATGGCGTGGAAATGAAGCTGCTAATTGTGATATTAATTACTTTAAAAAAGAATATGATAATAAAGGTAATTTTACTGGCAGGGTAGAATATAATCCAATCTTTTCCAAAACGACACAAGGAGGATCAAAAGTTTTATCTGGCAGTAAGTGGCTGGTAAGAAATAATGTTACCAACAATTTGTGTCCCGTTCGTTTATTTTTAAAAATTATTGAAAAAAGAGAATCCAATCCTTAACTAACAACAACAAGATTATTTTTAACAGTACATCCAAATTGGGAGAAAGGAATATGGTACAAAAATTCACCATTGGGAATTAATACAATTTCAAAGTGGACGAAAATATCGGCAGAATCAATTTGTATAGACACAAAAAATTAAAAATAACCAATCATTCACATAGAGCTTCTGCAATATCTGCATTAGCAGCTAAGGTGTAAGGAATCGTGCTGACAGCTGAATGGCCGCAGGGTGATATGCGGTCACGAACGATCCCCTTGGGGAACCGGGAACCCCATTGTAATTAGCCTTCCTCTGGTAATGCGGGGCTCTGCCAGAGGTGACCAACCCTTCCCTTGCTACTCGTGGGAATACACATGAAAAAAATCCACACACAAAAAACAAATCACGAGGCTGGACAGAAGTCCTCACCTCATTCAAAAGCAGTAGCTGGGGATGAGCAGAAATGTCCACCCCAAAATACTGCACAGAATGAGGCTGGACATGGAAGATCACCTCGTGATACAATAACACAAAGGCCTAGGCGAAAGCGCATATGCGGCGCCGAAGCCAAAAGGAGGAAGAGAGCGAAGGAATCAAGGGTGGCAGCAGCTACAAGTGCACCCCCCTCTTCCCCAACTCCACCTCCAACAACAAAGGCACTTCCTGCGGCCGGCGCCAAGAGCTCCGCTTTGAATAAAGGCAAGGAACCGGCTGCCCCTGCAGGTAAGCGCCCTCACTTGAGCACCTCCACGGAGGGGACTCCAAGAAGGCTGAAGAAGCCGCGCAGCGACAGAAATGTCGCCGCGCCTTCCAAAACCTTTTCGGATGCCGCCTTGAGACACCTCAAGGTTGCTATTATAGATGAGACTAACCCGTACGGTAAGGTTACCGCAGAACGGGAAAGAATCATCAAAAATAAACTGCTAGAGGAACTGGACAAGACTATCTTTTCCGCCTCCAGCAGCAACAGCAAAGCGCCCACGTTTAAGTCGTGGACATACTCCGGTGAAATCATCAGAGTGGTCTGCGATGACGACGGGACGCTAGAGTGGCTGAAAAAAGCCACAAAAAACCTCAAGCCGTGGGAGGAGGCATCGCTGGCGATCGTTAGTGTGGATAGGCTCCCTAAGCTGACCAAGGCCTCGCTCTGGATCCCGGAGGACGTCCACAAGACGACATCCGGTGAAAAAGAGAGGGTTCTTGGTCGGCTTGGGGCGCAGAACCCTGATCTGACGGTGGCAAGGTGGTGCACTTTCCACCATGAGGTAAAGGTGAACCCGGAAGGACACCTCTTCGTCTTCGGAATTGGAGACGAGGATATGGCTGTCCTCAAGAAGAAGTCGATGAGGATGAGCTATGCGTTCACCTCATTGACTATTAGGGTAACAAGGAAGGAAGCAGGGGGCACCTCTGAAGACCCGAGGTCCTTGGTAGTCGAGCCACATAAAGTGGACATTGACCCCAAGGCCACCACGGGTCCCGAAAAGGACGTCGAAACAGTCGATGACCTGACGGAGGAGGCACCCGAAGACAACGAGGTCGTCTCTCCCCTAGCGGAGGAGCAGATGGACCTCTAAAGAGAATCCAACTCCATGCAACCTACTCATGGGCAAGGACGTTGGAAAAAAGGTGAATGTTATACAATGCAACCTCCAACACAAAAAGGCGGCAACGGCAACACTATGTCGCCGCCTTGATGTATTGGAGGATGCAATAGCTTTGATCCAGGAGCCCTGGATAATAAAGACCAAAATTACTGGTTTCAGTAGCCTAACGGGTCAAATTTTCAGCCTACCAAGCAATCAGCAACCTAGGACAGCTATTTACGTCCCAAGGAAATACAGAGTCTCTCCGATGGCACAATTCTGCACCTCAGACCTTACTGCGGTTAAAGTGGAATGTCCAGATGGAAAAGGCAAATATACGGCGTTGGTACTCGCATCGGGGTACTTACCTTCAGATGCAGCCACCCTACCACCGACTAAAGAGATGGAGGTACTAGTGGATCACTGCCTCAACCACAGAGTGGAGCTGATAGAGGAGCTGAAGAGGACTGGGGAATGTATAAAGCCAACCTCAAAGAGTTCAAAA
>CAJUYI010003796.1:0-21310 GCA_910591695.1 Galerucella pusilla | reverse complement strand
ACCGTACGTTTGCAGGACGTGTTTGTTCTTGTGAAGTTATTATCACAAAGACAAAAACTATGTAATTGTTCATACAAAAAAAAGCTTTGGAATGGTAAAGAGCAAATGAGCGATGGAGTAGCGAGAAGACTTTGTTTGTTTCGGTGATTAAAGTTCAACTATGAATACCCAACTAACTAAGTCATTTAAAAAAGTTTATTTTATTAAAAAAATGAAAAAAGTAAATGTACTATGGGTGTTCCGGATCATGGCGGAGCGCTAACATGGGAATCTCCATAAGAAAGTCGTCGAAAAAGCTGAGGTTAGAAATATCGAAAATGGATACTAAGGGGGGTTCACAACGACCGTGCGGCAACCGGACTGGGAAGTGGTTAGATGATGAAGAAGAAAGAAGAACAATTTGATGATATAAATTATACAGGGTATTTGGGAGAACATTTTTGCGTTATAGCTTTTCACAATTTTTGAAGACAGTTGTTTCAACAATAATGCCTTGCCCAGTTAAAAACTGTTTTCGGCAATGAAGCATCACATCAGCCGACAATTTCTTGTTGGCATGGAGAATTTAACTGTCGACGTATTAATCTTAGGGACGATCTAAGAACCGATCCACCAACAACGTAGTAACTCAGGAAAACGTCGATGCCACACGTATGTATGTATGGATAGTGGGATGATATTCCCACTCTGAATGCTTCGAAAAACCCCCAAGAAAGTGTGCCCAATTCAATATTAACAGAGAATATAGGAATCAAAGGATTATCATGATGTCGGATAGTCAAGCAGCCGTTAAAGCACTGAGATCTGGTCTAATCAGTTCCAAAATCGTGCGAGAATGCCTAGACAACCTAGGCGAGAACAATATATTCACCTTACAATAGAAGTTCACGAAATCCTCGTACCACGCCACTGGCTTATTAGAATTTGTCATGATTGATATTGTCGATGTGTTTTGAAGAGGCAATAGCCTACAAAAAAAAATTAAATTTGTACTCTGATCCCCCGAGAAATATGAAATAAAATGTGTATTTCTTCTACACTTTTAAACAGCCTGTATCTCACAAACTAAGAAGGTTAGAGAGAAGTTGCATTTGGGTATTCTAAATATTTCTTATCGATTTATCATGCCTCTAATTTACGGGACACCCTGTCATCGTATATAAACAAAGGAATAGTAGGTTCACTCCTCTTCGGCTCTTTCATGTAGCACTGCTAAAGACGTGCCGAAAAACGATCGTAAAAGCACACGTGTGCCGTATATACAGGGGTCGCGCGAATTACTATCTTCACTTCTTGTTGATTTATAAATTTAGTGTTTGGTACGGGGCTGATAAAAATGTACGTTAGGCTAGAAAACTTATTTCAAAAAACGATGTTGTTTCGGTATGCATTTAATTATGATTAATTAACTAGAATTATTCATTGGAATAGCTTTTACTACATTATATTATAAAATAAAAAATTTACAAATATAATATATCTTATAATATGAAAATAGAAAACATTAATTAAAAATTATACCAAAGTCTACATAGGTACTTTAGAATTGGTTTTGCATATGAAAACAATGCTGAATAATTGCATTTAGTAAAAAGATTTGATCTTAAGCCAAACTTATAAAATAAAGCAAAACAAAAAGTACCTAATAACTACAAATTGTGTAATATTTGTAATTTAGTATCAGTAATTTAATTGTATAATACAAACGCACTCTTGTTTACAGGGATAAGAAAGAACTTGAAGGAACATTTTCACAAGGATGCGTAAATGATACGTTTTTAAAAAGATCTTTCAATGTCGCTCCGATACAATTATTAGGTACATGCTACTTATTGCAGTAAGCTACAAATATATTTTCAAGTTGAGTAACATACTCAACAAAATTCAGACTAGGTACTTACATTGAGCCCACCAAATGGAAAATTTGTATTGTTTACATAGGTTTTTGTCTGAGAAAAAATAGTTGATTCTTTGGTTAAGGTATTTTGTTCAATAAAAGATTTTAATATCCCCCTAAGGGATTTAACTGATTGTATTGTAAGTTGCCAACCAAATATAAATTTCATTTTATTAGTGAAATTTTTTCCTTCACTCTTAACCACACGCAAATTTTTCAGTGAAGTTTCAAATTCTTCCAATAGCTGAAACTGTTGTTGGGTACCCATAAATGCATTGAAATTATTCAAATACCACGAATTTAATAAATAAAAAACATCAATCATAGTTTTAATGAATTTAGCAGTTATCTAGGCATCTGCAGGCAAATTTTAAAATCAACACATGTGTTAGGGCCAACTGCAACAGAATGACTAAAAATCTGAGAAGCATATTTTACTTTCATCCTCTGAAAATTATTTGGAAACATGCTCGTCAGTTAATTTTAGACAGAGTCTAAATTCCTTTTTTTGTAAAATGTATCCAAATACATCTTATTGGTACTATTGGTAGTTCCTCCTGGTAACTCAAACCAGTAAGAAAAAAAGGAAGATATTTTTACCCCATCTTTACTTCTACAACCATCCACACAACACACTCGTGGCATTTTCTTTTCAATAAAAAATATACCGTAATGATAATTAAATAATTCACTGCAAAGAAAGTCCAGCCGGTATACTAATAACTCCGCTCGTACCTTCAAACTACAAAAGACACACGGTATCTGTCTATCACTCGATTGGGAGCTTCAGGATACCAGAAAAGACGGAGACGGACACAGAGTGAGATAGACATCGAGCTGGGAGGAGCTTAGAGTGACCCTACTGTTCCTTTGTTTATAAACTATGACCCTGTAAACATGCGTAAAGTTGTTAGCGATGTTGCCAGCACTCTGATATTTCACTGTGATAGAAATTTTTCAAGTATATGAAGATGAATAATCATCATTTTGTTCAATAAGACTAATGCAATTAGTAAAGAAAAAACTGAAAAGAAAGATGGTGACTAACCATGAGAAGAATATTTATAAAGTGTAAAGGAAATTCCAATTTTCCTATTAACATGTAGATTATTTTCCCAATTTTCGCATATATCTTCCTCTATCTCTGCTTAAGTCAACCCTCGTACAATAATTTTATTCCGAATTAATTTTCTTAAAACGTAACAAACAATAAAACTTTTTTGGTGCGCGTGAACAATGTCGAAAGTTTAATCGAAAAACACGGGTCCACATATGCGATCAAAACTTCGAATGATGGAAAGGACTGTGAAAACATATTGCAATCAATCCTGAATTGCTTTTTGAAAGCTTTCCCACAGGAATATATTACGAACATGACCGCTTTATAAGCTATTTGTCGAAAGTTAGTTTTGAAATTGACGAAAATTTCGTGTCACAAAAGATTTACAGTTGTTTTAAAACACTTCCTCTTCTTTTGTTCACAACTAGAGTTAGCTGTTACCTTTAAGGTTATTTATTTTTGGGCCCTTCAACATCAAAGGATTTTGGTCCGGCTTCACTTAATTATACATATTCAAAAGTCCCCTCCCCCCCTCGTATCTTTGAACGGCTATACTTACATTAATAAAATTTGGAGGGTGAAAATAAAGTGTTGTAAACTTCTCTACGAATGGTAACAGGTGACGTATTAGTAATAGATGACGTCACAGTGCCACTCTGGCCAATTTTTAGCAAGTTTTCTTTGTTTACATAACTTTTGATTCTTTTGACAGTCAACACTTATAGTATCGATATTTAGTTATCGATTCAAAATATCGATTTGTTACTACAAAATACAACTGCTGCGCGACATGGACACGCTATTTGCTTTCATCCATATAGAACGCTTGATGAGTTAGTAACAATAAGTACCTTAGAATCAATTTGTCTGCGACTCATCAGTACAGGTAGATATTCTCCTTTCGGAAGCTCTGAGAGCCTAGCCCTTGACTGAAGATGATTTTCTAATTGCAAACCAGGATGGTTGGTTGAATCTTGTAGATCCTACTAACCCCGTTTAACTTGGTAGTGTAATTCAATGTCCGCCGGGGCATGAAGACCGAGAAGTAGTTGTTTCTTCTTATGTGAACGGTCTTTGTTTTTTTAAAAGTTCTAAATACATAATTAATCTCTATCTATGAAAAAAGAAACTGAACTCTTAATTATCACCGCTTATAGAGAAATAATCATCCGCTACCTTTTACGCCGGACACAAATCCTTGAAACGCGTCTCTTTGCAGTCGTTAGAATATGTCCCGAGGGTTGTTTGTACATAATATTCCCTTTTTCTTAATCTGTGAAGCTACAACAAACTCAAGTTTTCCTTCTCTGGAGATGAATAACAAAGGCCTTTTTTTTTGTTTCAGAAATATATAAGCGAAGGATCTACTGTCAAGGACTGCGTCCCTAAATGCTCGGAAAGAGGTAAGAGTTATGGATTAATTAAGTAAAAAGGTTGTGCTAAAAAGGTAGCGTCATATTTAGATTAATTTTTTTATTGACACTTGGGCGTTTTATTTTGGAAATTTAGGGTAACTGTGTTAACATTCTAAGTAAGTTTGTTCTAATATTGGTATGAAGTTATTTAGTGTGCAGCGGCGAGTGACGTTGTTCAATCCTGTAAATGGCCTCGAGCCTTATTTAGTTATTTAACAGTCAGTCTGGCAACTGTGAAATATATTTTTGGACTTTAAATCGGACACTTGAGGGATTTAACATTTTCTCCGCAATATACAGGCGGTGGAAAAAGGAATTTAAGTACTTGGAGGCAGTGAATAGAGGGAACAAAGATTAATAATTAGAAAAGCTGAAAATTCTATCAAGAAAAAATGTTCTCCCTTTTAAAATTTTTTTGCAAGCGCATTTTTAATAATTTTTTTAATAAGTAGTTAATTCAGATTAATTTCCTTATTCCAGTAGATCCATTTAGAGTGACTGACTGTCTGAAGATTTATGTATACCTAGAGTCTAGAAAAACTTCCCTCATAGCTTTATGAAAATTTTTTTTTTGTATATAAGATAGGAGAAAATAGGGGCGCTTTTTTATCAAGTATAGTGAAACAGCTAGGACCAAGTCAGGAAGGGTAGCCTACGATATCCTACAAGACGTTGGACGATGTTCGCAGTTGGTGCCGAAGGGAATTTATGAGTGAGATTTATTTGTCATGAGCGTACGATTAAATTTTTAAAGGGAGTTAATTTATTAGTAAAAAATTTCCATTTTTCATGGGCATACGATGAAATTTCTATAAGGAATTAATTAATTTGTAAAAATGTCTATCTACCATAAGCGTACCTACTATAAAATTTTTATTGAATTGTGTCTGTGAGTTTTTAGAGGAGGTTGATTTATTGGTGAAAAATTTCCATTATCCATTGGCGTTCGATGAGATTATTGAAAGGGGTTGATTCATTTGTTAACTTTCCTTCTTTTTTATTGCACATAATAAGTTTATTAACACATTCACTGCGAGGGGCGCATAGTGACGATTGACCGTGTGTCACCTATTTACAATCACTGTGTGCCAATCAACGCCTCTCAGGCGGTCAACGTCATAATTTTGTTTGTTTATTAGGTTATGAAATTATTTTTGTTGTAAATACATTAAAAAAGTAATGAATAAACATAGTTTAGTAAGAATCAATATTATAAAAAACAAATATACATAAAAACTTCACTTATTGTAATAGAAATCCTCTAAGCTAGTCACCGATACCATTTTTTCTACGACCGTGCGTTTTAACCCACTATCCCGCACGCATTTTAGTTTTGAAAGTAAAATTATGCAAATTTTGATCTTATTAGATAGTTTTTTACTTCGGAAGTTATAACTATTGTTACAACAGGTAAATAAATATCTACGAAATAGTCCATCAAGTAAAATCTACATCTTTTCTTTTTTCTTTGTTGCATTTTTAATTTTTTGAAAATATAAAATAATGAAGATTTTTTGACATTTTAACACCAAATAACTCCTCTGGACCGGCAATCTTAAGTAATTCACATTATTCAACAAATTTATTATAATTAATAGTTTTTGGTTAAAGTTTTGTATATGTATGTTGAATTAAAATAACTTTTGAGAAATGGGTTGATTTACTTTTTTGTATATACGGTCGTAGAAAAAATAATGTTCCTAACTCATGCGTAAAGTGTCTTTACCGCCCTTGACCGCTTGCCCGAACTCCGCTCCGCGTCGTTCGGGTTAACTGCAGTCGCAGGAAAATAACTATTTCAAGACCAAGCCAGACAGGTTCTACACTGATCCTTAACAAAACAAACTTCTCACAAGGCTTACCAATCCACACTGACCGGATAAACCTCTCTGCCGTTCAATTAGCACTATACAAGAACGCCTCTCCGGCGGTCTCCGCGTTTTTATCGAAATCGATCGAACGCCCCTAGGGCGGTGCTGGCAGTGAATGTGTTAATCATGGGTTCACGAAAACATTTTTAAAAGGTTTTTACGCTCTTGGCTGTGGCATTTAAGTTGAGAAACCAGTAGCCTTTATCAGGCTCAACAGTCTTTTTATTACCTAGGTCACTAGGTCTCCCTCGGATGCTCTAATCTATATATCTAAAGAAAAAATTCTCCACATTCGAAGAAGATAATGTGGGAGGCTCTTCCTCTTCTCGTCACTCTCCTCATCTGGCTATTGCTGAGATAAGTCAGCGTCTCCAATGGTTTATGATCAGGAGTTTGCTGTATTCCTGCTTTGGCAGGTGTCTCCAGTACGACTGTGATTCTGAAATGACTATGGGTGTTGGTCCCTTCATGCCAGTTCCCATTGGATTCCACGCTTATGCAGCCATTCTTGCTTCCGACTTAACATGTAGAGAAAGAAGCGCTTCTCATAGCACCCATTATGCACATACAGGCTGGCCCTTGAAATTTTGATAGCTCTAGTTCGTCTTTCCTCTGATCTGTTTTTGGCCACCAAACTAAGGCTCCATAGCTAATCATGGGTTGTATACAGCTAGTGTACGATCCGTGGAATTAGTCTATATGTGTTTCCTACCGCCCGTTTGGTAGCCATTTGGGTCATTTTACCTTCAGTGGTTTTGTCATGTAGGTGTGAGTTCTAGGTTAGTTTTTAAAAGGGCAGCATTTACTTTTATTTCCACTGCTGTTTTTTTGGAAAGGTGGGAAAATGCTTTACGCACACCTCCGTTCTTCGAGGCCGTGTGGGACTCATGTGCCAATATTACCCACTAAAAACCCACCTCCAAACCTGTTTGTACATCCCAGCCTGGAATTGCCTTTACGGTATAGCTACAGGAGGGGGTACGCGTTTTACCCGACTACGACGCCTCTCTCTCCCTCTTATCTGCTAGCTTCCTCATCAAGACTTCAGCTATAAAACCATGTCCTTTTCCCCAATTGTCCCTACATTCCACTATCCAGCGCTCTCTACATCCCATGTTAATGTTTCTTTCCTTTTTTCCCCCATCTACTACACATGAGGATAGAGTGTTCAGGACTGTCCACTTCCTCTCCGAAGTAAATTTCCACTGCTGTTGACAGTCCCAAAGTTCCCATGACTGCCTATTTTCTATTTTCCCATTAACAACTCAGTATAGTAATACCAAATGGTGCAAGCTAATTTTCGTACACTTCCCAAACATTTTATTTTATTTATGCGATTGTTATTGGTAGTAATTTGTTAAACACGTTTAGTATTCGTTTTGCTTGCAACCGAATAAATTTTATGGCAAGTGCGTCGGCTTGAATATTAATGACGTCGGGATATATTCTGGTCGTTTATTTGGATTTTACCGACACATGAAACATTTGATGGTATTTAAACATATTTTATCTTTATCTGGAATTGACTTTGTCATATGGAATAAGTTTTTAAATGTATTTTAAATGATTTTTAACAAAAGATAATGATAAAATATTATTACAGTTATTAAGAATATAGAGAAGGGCTCATTGTTAATACTCTATAATAATAACAATAATATTAATAATTCAGGTAACATAATTTTTAAAAACTTGACAATACCGTATGTTAAGGGTTTATCAGAAAGAATTAAGAACATTGGTAATCAATTCAATATTCGAACTAGCTTTAAATCTATCAATAAAAAACGAAATTGAAAAATGAAGAAGAATCTTCAAAAATTTGCATATATCAGATATATTGTGGATGCGACAAATTTTATTTAGGTGAAACATCTAGACCATTGAAAGTCCCAATTAATGCACATAAAAAGTATATCAAAGATAGGGAGTTCTTTAAATTAGGTATTTGCAAACATGCTTGAAAGAGGGGCATCAAATTCAATGGGATTCGACAAAAATAATATTAAAAGAGCCCAATAATAAAAGACGAAAAATTAAAGGAAGTGCTTCAATACAACTAAATGCAGATAAATGTGTAGCTAGTATTTCAGCCGAATGTAGTCAAATTTGGTTACCAATGTTAGAAAGAGAAATTCCCAATAATCAATTACCTGCGTTATCAGGATAGCATCATAAGTTTTTATCCAGGTTTTCTTATGATTTATCATTGGAATAGTTGTTAATCGATACACACTTCAATGCACAAAATCACCAAATGTATAACTCAGATATTATGAAAACAAAAATAATCATACACAAAAAAGTAACAACAAACGCGTTTTATTAACAACATTTCCAAAATAAGCGAAAAAAGAGCTATACCAATAAAAACCGTTCCTGGAACGTGCACTTCACTGGATTCAATTTCTAGTAGACTATCATATCGTTCGAATGTCATAAAATGAAATATTTTATTTCAAATTTTACCAGAGATGTGATCTACTATGAATGGACCTTAATAAAATTTAACAGCATAGTTTTGCAGTCTTAAACTTCAAAATATTATTGATTGTCTAGTTGTTAAATTTTTTTGTTGTGTCAGATAGGGATCAAAAATTATTTCATTAGGTACTATAAGTTCATTTAAAAACCAGGAGGAGTAATTTGAAAAGCCTTACTCACACCACTAAAAGTTACCAGATTAGTTACTAAAGGGTGTGTTCCGAAAACGTAGTCAACAGTCGTGTTCCAAATATAATAAATATGCCTTGATAGCAAAGACATGTCATAAGTCGATTTCTCCTTTGATCTGCAGTATATTTTTCAGATGTACCTACGCATTAAAAAAAATGTAAGACTTTTTCCTGTTTTGTTTCTTATTCAAACATAAGAAGATTCAGATTCACATCGACAACAAACAAATTATGGTTATTGTTGATGGTGGAGAATTACAGATAGTCAAGTTACTTTAATTATATTTATTACAATTAAATTGAAAAGAATATAACAATTGATAATATGTTCTGGCAATAACAATACTACAAAATTAATAGCATTGTAGAACAATATGCGGTATTAATTTAAACATTTCCAACAGTTATCTTTATGTTGCCGGATTAAGTGTAATAAACCACTTTTCAAATACTTCTGAGATACCTTCTTCCTTCTCTTTAACTTCAAAACCAATAATGTATTTTCTACCAAACCCATTCTTTTCTATATTGTTTCATATCTTGCATGGCATGTTCTTCCGATGAACTTTGACGATTTCTTCCCAAATATGTATATAACAAATAAATAGTACCTACATTTGACACGTCAAAAGGTGACACAGATAAATTTTATTTGTTTCAAGAAAGTCTGAACGTTTCTTTGAAGCTTGCAAAATTTTGTCCAGCACAGATAACATTTTTGTTTTTCGAACGACATTTTCTATTCACTCATCACAATTTTTTAAAAGTCCTGGTATTCCACCAATATTTTCTGCACTATAAAATGTTCCTCTACTTCAGTATTACCTTAATACTCGCTAAACCGACTTTACTACTTTAAAAAAAATGTAAAGTAATAATGTACTTACTGCTTCAGAATATTTTTGGTTTTTCATCCAAAATTTATTTATTTATCTGTCAGAACTATCAAAAATGAAAACTATCAGCTGATATTAAAAAGTGTTGTGTGAAACTGGGCTGAATCTGACCAATCAAAGGTCTACATAAGGTCTGTTCCAACCGCAGTCAGAAACTGTAAGAAACGATCAGAGAATAACTGGTCACGGCAAACAACGAGTTTACGTTCGCGTAATTCCTATCACTGATTGCGATGGTCGACTATTCTCTGTTCGTTTCTTACAGTTTCTGACTGCGGTTGGAACAGACCTATAATTGCCAACTTAAATTCAAATTACTCCTCCTGGTTTTTAAATGAGGTATAGTTAATCTTGAATCTTGAGCTGGAACGCTACCGAAACGTCGAAATAAAAAATACAAAACAATATTGTGGTTTGATTCCCAAAAAAATAAAAGAAAAAAGAATAATTCTTATTCTGCGATATCCAAAGGAGAAGAAATATTATAATGACCTAACCACAACTTTGTTTAATTTTAATGAATCACCCTTTTTTAAAACACCAATTTTTTTAAACTAACAACATAATTTCATAGTATTTGTCTCAAAAAAATACGCTCCCTATACATCGTGCTTATGAATTGAGAGTAAGGATCAAGTGACATTATCCATACACGTTTCCCCTGAAAAAAAAAACAGGTATCTTGGTCCGATAAATCCCTTTTGCCAGAGCTGGAGACGCGATTTTCTCTGTATTAGGACACCATTAGTTTGATATATTTCCGACAAGTTATAAAAATGAGCCGTGCCAAAGAAAAAGAATAAAAAACAGGAATGTATTAGGATAGTGCGGGCTGTCTAACACGAAAAAGGGAAATTTATACCAGCGGGACGTTCTTATATTTACACTGAAACAAAATAACACATATCAGATGCCACACCGAAGATAATGGAATTTTGGAAATTTCGATCTTGCTGCGACTGCTCTCAAATATCAAAACTAAGCACACATGTTTGCGTGCATGCTTTCTCAGTGAATATCCGTAAGATATGTGTGGGTTTTATTTTAGATAATAGATGCCTTTTATTGTCTTGTGAAATGTATGAAGCAGAAGCTCCCAAGGAAGTGGCACTATAGGTATATAGAGAGTGCGTTCACATCTCATCTGAAACAATCAGCACCGTAGCAACAGCAAAATGCATTAAACCTTTTTTGTACAAAAATCCTAGTAAAAAACGGACTGTGTCATCTAGTACATGACATTATGTAGTATGAATATCTTTTCTACTCGTAAATGCTGCTCACGAAATGATTGGATAGTTGGAAGCGGATAAAATTTGAAAAAACTGGAAAAATTTTCATAAATTCATAATTACGTCGTTTTTTAGATTATAGCGTTGAAACATCGTAGAAAAAAAGTCCTTTGTATGCACTTTATGTAGGCGAAGAGCAGGGACAATAACTTTTCCCGCAAATCGGTGGGAAATTTCGACATTCCAAACAAAATTTCTTGAAGAAAAAGTCAAGCTTTCCTTACAGTTGTATAATAGTTATTTACGTAATGGGCTTGTTCAAGAAAAATTTTTTTAGTTAATAATAGAAACTAAAACTCATTTTAAACAGATTCCCAAAATTTTAGATTTTTCCGCGAACGTTTAAGCCCTCAAATTAATTGAAGAAATTGGATTGAACGAAAACGGGGCGTGGTTACCTGTGACGTCACACTGCATATGCCATACCTAACGTTTGAAACGCCGCGAGTCGAGAGCTGTGTATTGTGTATATTGTATCGTTTTTTGTGAGAAAAAAAAACGCTGGACTGTTGACTGTACCTACTGTCTCGTTATTTTATTGTGAAGGGAGTGAGAAAAAAGTGGTAAGTGAATACTATTTGATTCCCGACTGTCCTAACACATCCAAGAATGCACCAGAAAAATATATATACATTAAAACAGTGGGTAGTACCGAGATTGTTTGACTGTCTAAAAAATAGAGTAACAATGCATAGTTCAAAGCCACGGTCACTGTTTTTACAAGTTAAGCTCAGAAAATAGAGCCTCTGATGATGATAAAGTAGAGGAAGAAAATCAAATGGATATCACACGAATGGAACCTATATCTCGGGAAATAGGGGTTCAGCCTTGCATTAAGGCTTATGTACGTTCCAAAGCGATTCAATGCGGGGCGAGGGGTTTTATATATGGAAAATGGCTGAAAAGAGAAAATGTACTAGTAATGAGATCGTTCCAAAGAACTCGTGAATGGAAAAAGACGGAAAACCTATGAACGAAGAGTTTTCAATATCCTCTAGCGGTCCTTCTTCTACATTTAGCTCGTCAGAATCAAGTATGTCAGATCCGAATAGCTCATTTTTTTTTCTAGACACTAATAGGTCAGACGAAATAGAATATTTTATTTGATAGAAAAAAAATCCAAAGCTTTATTTGGGAGTTCCGAGTCATTCATTATTTGTTGTGAGCTTGTTAACTAGAAAAATGTGAACTGAACAAGCTTGATATCTTTCTAACATTAAAAGAGATCAAATTGAATTTACCTTATAGGATATTAGGAGACGATTTTGGTGTGGCACTTTCCAAAGTATGTAGCATTATACAAAAAACTATACCGTTATTACCCAGTTACCTTTACCCATTTGTGCAAGTTAAGAAAAGACTTCCTACTTACTCCAGACGCAGATATGAAAATGTACAATGTATTATAGATTGTTTTGAAATTTCGATTCAGAAATCAAGTGTGAATTCTTTGTTTCTATTAATTTAGTCCCTCACCATAAAGATATCGACTTCAGGTGAATTTGCAGAGTCTGTTTCAATAAATCCAGTATCTACTGAGTACATCTTTAATAGCACAAGTCACTAACACTTTTAAAATTTAAAGATATTGCAGCTGTTACCAACTTTCTTTTGTGAAACGCATCGGTGTACAGAGCACAATATGCATTGTGACGTCACAGTCGGTTCTGTCGCTTTTTAAGAGAGCTCCATTTTCAACCTCTAATATCTAATTAGTGAGGAAAGTTCAAGAGCTGAAAATTTCACTAGATATTTTGATGATTCAGTTTTACAAAATAACGTAAGAAAAACCGAGAAAATATTTCATTGATAACAAGCACATGGACATTATTAACGCACGAATGTGAAATTTGCACGACGAGGCAGTAGGCCGAGTCGTGTAATCACATAAGTGCGTTAATAATTCCTATCACACGTATTACTTACAAAATTTTATCTACAACTGTTTATTAGCATTATTAATAGTACCTATATCATAAAATTGAAAAAAAAATTCAATCCAACGTATTTTTAATAATATTGACTGTAAACATAAGGTACTGTGTATCATATTTTGTGACCATAGCAACAAAGACAAACAAAGCTTTGGGAATAAAATAAATTAGTGATGTCATCAAATTGTCGAAGTTGAATGAACAAAAATCTATGAAAATGAGTTCAAGCGAAGACAATTTCCCCTCGGAAATTGAAAATGCAGCTTTCAGTGTTATTTTAAATAATTATTCCGGTAGGTACTGGTATTTTTCTAGATTCTTATTATCTCACTAGTGCGGTAATGTAATCAAAAACGCACTAGTGTGGTAATATACATCATTATGACACTGAAAATGGTATCAAATCGTACCCGTTACATAACAGTTGTAGATAAATGCATAATCGTAGTTTTCTCTTGATTTCTTTAAAAATAATTCTAATGGATTAACTTTCACTACCTCAACCAGCTCTGGATGAGTCCCAGAAATGAAAAATTCATCATCACTTATAATTTTACCTTTGTCAACATCAGCGACAACCGTCAACTCAACCCCAATACGTTTCCATAGTAACTCAAGTAATTTTATTACGAATTTCAAATCATCTTTTATTTGTGAATAAAGTTATTCGTGATTTTCTCAAAATTAATTAATATCTGTCGAATTTTAAACGATTTGCGGGAAAAAAGTATGTTTACCTCGTAAGACAAGCAACATTCCTGGACTCTGTGCTGCTAGGTGTCGGCTTGTGCCAGGATTTAGCAATCTTCACAGTCGTCCAGGAATGCTGGACTTTTCCTACTTGGTAAACAATGTATTATTGTTGCTATTGCGATTTTGTAATGCAATATTTTGCAGTAGATCTGGATGCGTTACAGATAGTCCGATTTTTAATTTGAAAACAGTTTTGAAAAATACAGATATAGAGAAATAAAGCGTGATAAAATGCTGTTAAAAACGCATTGATTCCCAAAGTGATCCAGGTGGACCCCCAGGGGTCCACGGAAGCCCGACAGGGGTCTACGCTTGCGTGAAAAAAAAATGGGGGTCCACAACTCGTTAACGGGGGTCTATAAAAAGTATTAGGTGACCCGACTTGACTTCTCCTATGAATATAGGGAGACAATAATATAGGCAGACAATATTATAAGAAGCTTGCCTTCTCCTATGAATATAGGAAGACAATATTATAAGAAGCTCAGCAATTGTTTTTGTAAGAACTTGCATATTCCATATTCAGAAAGAGCGTGTCAAGACTCGCCGATGCCGCGCCGCCCGCCCGCCTAGTTAAAGTCGTGTCTGAACTTGCATGAACTTGTTGGATTTTTCTCTAATATAAATACGAATGCGAATGATAAACATTACTCAGTTGTTTCCGGAATTTCAAAAAAGAAAGTGTACCTATATAAGTGTTCATCAGTGACGGAAGTAGTTTTCAGACTTTTGAAAATTAAAGTGAATTGATATTATTGTTTGCCAGTGTTGGAAAAGTAAGTACCTACCTATCTATTTGTTAGCAACTTGTATCTGCGGGAAAAACAAACCCACAAACAGTAGGTTCTGAACCATTCCAAGAATAAAGATTTCATAGGTCAAGGAAAATTATAACAGTATTTTTTTTACTTTCTCAAACTATCTGATTTTAAGTATTTTTAAGTGATGCGTGCGTTTTGTATGGATAGTCCTAATTTTTTATCTTTATAAGTGCGTAAATAAATACTTAGTTTTGATTGTGTTTTGTAATGAATAAGTATGTTGCGTTTAGTAAGTGACTAAGTACACGTATAAAATATGTACAAAGTAAAAGTATGAAATAAAATTAAATACCTATATTTATTTCGAAAAAGAACAGAAAGTTCAGGAATATTAAACTTCTATTCCAGCTAGCTCTACTTTAATTTCATTACAATTCTTTAAATATATTATTCTCTTAAAAAGCCACATCTATTATGTTTGTTAAATCATTTTAAGATTACTTAACAAACATTTTTTTCATATTTACAGGTAGGTAATTGATTAATTAATTATAACTTTTATCTCAGATTACAATGGTAATCTGAGATAAAAGTTAACATCACAACTAATATTGATTATTATTTTAAAAACAGTCGCAATATAATCAAAATTTTGATTATATTGCGACTGTTTTTAAAATAATAATCATCATTAGTTTTGATGTTAAATTTTGATTCTACTAAGACTGTTATAACAACATAATTAAAAGTGTAGTAATTTTTGTGTTTGAATAAATAGCTACAAAACAAGAAAATATTTATTTTTCCTTTTTACCACTCCGAAGTGGGAGCTTATTGGTTTCTTGTACTGTGAGTCAATCTTAGAATACAAAAAAGTAAAGTAGGAATCCAACTGTTGGATGAAAACGCTTTTTAGACTGGCATTGAAACTTAGCTTAAATGACAATACTCACAGCATAATCAAAGCAATATAAATTCTCACCTTTTTTTCGAAAACTTTTAACTTATAGTTGATTGAAAAATAGCCACAACACAGATTTACATAGACATATACTTTTTTCGGGTTTTGGAAGTAAGTTAGTGAATGTAATAGCTGCAGGGGGTCCACCAGATCCAGCAAAATGTTTAAAGTGGTCTATGAGAAAAAAAGTATGGGAACCTCTGCGCTAAGGAATGCCTACGGCCGAAAATGCATTGCCACACTCAATCTTTCTACCGAAAATGAGGGGGAAAGAGTGCGACTTTTACTAGAAACTCATTTCCCTGGGAGTACCCCAAATGGAGAAGATAATCCTCTCGGATGTCATAACAGGTCTTCGAAAGAAAGTACCACAATTACTATGCACATTTGTAGTAACGATAGATTGAAATTGGCAATAAACACCTCTTCACCTTCACCGGGAGCAGATGGGATTTTCCCAGCATTACACTAGTAAGGCGAAGACAAAGCTCTACCATTCTACCATACATGCAATATCTCGCTTATTAAAGAAGATAATTAATAAATAAAGAAAACTGCATTGAATGGCATTGAAGTACCTTCCTAATGACTTATAAAAAATGTTTTTTATTTGACATCCCTGTGGTAGCTACCCCTCACTTTTATTTTCTAATGGTATCCCCTCTATATTGTCATTGAAAATTGTGTCAAATGCACAGCATGCTTGATTGAAAAATTATTGGTTTCTATTGATTAAAAATTTGTATCGTAATGAAAAATCTGTATCGTAATGGGTATCATTATGAAACGGATTATGGGCATATAAGTGCATTGTTATAACACGGGTGTAGAAAAGAGTTATTAGCTAACACAAAATATTTTTCAAAAAATCTGATACTAATAATAGAAGTTGTGTTTTTCTTAAAAGTATTGAAAAATATTTTCAATTAGCACAACACGTCTCACACTAAAAATACAATTAGAAACAAATCTTCAAATGAAATAATTTTCCTTTCCAAAAAAATGGTGTAACTATGTATTCACCAAAACTGATTGCGACCCCATTTAATCCACACCCTTGTAAATGGCGGTTTAGCAGAAGCAGAAATGTTATCTGCTAGGTGGTGATTTTGATTGCAAATAACAAATGAACGATGGAATGTTATCGACGTATTTGCACAGTATAACTTGTTTATTAGATTCCGTTGGTGCCTATGGGTATAGTTGCGATACCACAAATATCATTGACAGAAGAATGACGAATTCGGGAGATTACCGACATATCAGAATCGGACTAACGACATGAATATCGTTCATTATTCAGTAACCCTTTTACGACTGACTGAAAGCGTAATGTTTGAACTCTCGGCCTTTTATACAACCACACACGTTTCGACGGCGATTCACCTGGTATTAGCAGCTGGTCACGTAATTATTAAGGAAGAAATTAATCTTCCAGGTGTTACGGTGTGGAGAAATTGTAGGACTCTATTTGATCCAATCATTCGTTTGGTTTGTGCTCAATAGTCCAGGTACTTGAGCTAAATCTTGACTGGAAGCTTTTAGTAGTTCTAATGGTTGTGTCATTTCCTCTCTAAAGTACTTCCATCCGAGTCCTTGCAAGCTCCACACTACTCCCTTACACCACATTTCACGGAGGGTTATGTCTTCCACGGGATTCAGTGCTGGGCTTTTCCCAGTTCGCTCGCAGCTACTGAGGGAGTCCTAGTTAGTTTCTTTTCCTCTGCTTAGTAATAGGCTTAAATTCAGCTCCAAGTATGTAAGTAGGTGCTTCATCATATAGTTCATATTTTCTGCATAGGTTCTCTGGCTTTTTCCATGCTTCCACCATTGGTGATCGTTGGCGTTAGTAAAGTTTTATGAAGCCAATGAGCCACCTCGGAGCGTCTTCCCCTGGTTTTGCCTATAACTCTGTATCTGTATCTGTAGAGTAGGGAGGGTGAGTGTGTAGGCTCACAGCACTTAGGCCACATGTGACCCATTGTACATCTTCCCGAGGAGTTGTCCTCCTAGGTCATTGTCCATCCTGTAATTCTCAGGAAGGTGGACAGGTCACTGGGAGACATCTCCTTTATATCGGCAGGTGTAGGCCGAACACACACTCTCTTATTGACGATAACTCCGGACACTCGCATAAGACATGCCTGACAGTTTCATCTTCCTGTTCACACATCCTGCATAGAGGTGTGTCCACTAGCCCCATAGTATGGAGGTGTTTACTTAGTTGACAGTGACCAGTCAGAAATCCTACTGTTAAACGTAGGATTTTCCTGGTCATCGCCAAATATTTCTTCGGCGCCAGCTTCCCAGGGTCGCCCAGGGTGATCCTGGCAAAACTGCATCCTTTGATTCCATCCCATCTCTTAAGGGATTGAGCATGGGTGTAACGTTTGGCTAGTTCCACAATTGTCGAAGTCGTTAGGCCGTAGGTGTCACTGGGTCCTAGAATTTTTAGTCCAGCGGCTTCCCTAGCTGCCCTGCCCATAACTCTTTTGCATTGCCAGAAAATCTTGTCTTGGTAGTAATTCAATGTCCTTCGTGGCATATA
This sequence comes from Galerucella pusilla, assembly GCA_910591695.1. Lineage (NCBI taxonomy): Eukaryota > Metazoa > Arthropoda > Insecta > Coleoptera > Chrysomelidae > Galerucella > Galerucella pusilla. The sequence goes on along the minus strand of CAJUYI010003796.1, from coordinate 3,247 downwards.
GCCAGGGAAGTAGTTGTTGCTTCTTGGTGAACGGTCTTTGCTCTTCGCTTTTTTTAAGGACTCTGCTAAGCTATTACAGTTTGTTGTTTTGTCTTGCGGGAGAACTGTACTATTCGTAAAAGCAGCAGCAACCAAGGTCATTTGATATAACTTTCTGTAATTTTTTCTTGTGGGATGTAATAGAAAAGTGTTCAAGAATAAGCCAATTAAATTAGACGAGTTGAAAGAACGCCGTGAAAGCGCAGATACAATTATTATGTTCAAATAGATAATTCAAGTTAAGTCCAGAAATATTATTAACCATAAAAAAAACTTGGAAGCTGTAGGAAATTTAAATATCTATAATTTTGATGATAAAAAAAGTTTTTTTGAATGCAACAAAACGAAAGGTGGCAAAATGAGTACATTTCGAGCAGTCATTGATATTCATGCGGGAAACCTTAATGTCGCTACGGATGCGATAGCTAATGGTTTCTAAAGTATATATTGAAGTTGGCTTTATTTCTTAATAAGCATGGTTCTATTGATGTCTCGTTATTTTTATTGGAGCTTGTTCTTCAATTCGCTAACTGAAGCCGCTCAATTTATCTTATTCAATTCATTTGTAAATATCCAAAATGGATTTAGGGTAAGAAGTTTGTTTTCCCATTAACTTTTTAAATATCTTCCTCTTGAAGGTTAGTTCCGTTTTACATGGGGCGTACAATCAATACAATACATCCTATGTCCTAAATATTCCAATTTTCCACAAAAGCACTCTCATGAGTCATGAGTCCGCGTTGTAAATTTTCCACGCGCTGGGAGACGCACGTGCAGCTGTAGTGTATTCGGTTTCGAAATATTCAATAATTAGTTCGCTACAATAATCACTATACCTAACTAATAATCATTACTTCATTTAACTAGCAATGCTATACCATTTTAACTCGAATATGATCAACGTAGATTAGATTTGTTGAGGTGGCTAATCGTCCTATTCCACTGTGACTTTTTCTTTTTGACTATCCAATCAGCCTCAAGACTGATAGGCTTATTGGAATGGCTATCCTTTGTTTTAGTCATACAATTATTGGGGCTCCTACACCCAGGGCCGGATGTCGGGGAGGGCAACCGGGGCGAAAGCCCCGGGGCCTCCACAAACGGAGAGCCCCCACAATAGAGACTTCGGAAAAAAAATCTTTCAAATTCCAACTAGTTAACACTAGTAAGCATCTTTTCCTTTGATATTTTTTTTTGCTCTTTTACCTTTACCTACAGCCTACAGTACTTTGTAAATACATGATTATTTGATTATATTAATCTTAAATAGCAGAAATCATCGATCTATATTTGTTCACTCCAATCAGGCAATCAGTGAAATATCAAAATCTCAAATGGCCCTGATAAGCACTTCCAATCTCACTCATCCGTTCATTAACCCTAAAATTTAATTTCAGGTTTATATTTATATGTGTTTGTTCAAAACTAAGGGAATCTACTTGGTTTCACAATACATTATTTATTAAAAAACTCGACTAAAAACAAATTGTTTACTTTATTTGGAAAATAATTTGGGGCTAGGGGGCCTTCGCTCCTTTGTTGCCCCGAGGCCTCTGGACCTCTAAATCCGGCCCTGCCTACACCTACTTCTGTCTTAGAGCTGTTCGTATACCAGGTTGTCACAGCCCTCATGTACACACCCTACCTGGTATAGTTATTTGGAACTTTTTATTAAAGCTTTATCTCGTGGCCGTTGCGTCAGTAGGCTGCCCTATTAAGACATCCTCTTCCAGCTCCTCGATATAAGCTTTCGATAGTCAGTACTGTGCATTTGGTTCATGTGCTGTTTTCGGACAACCAAGCGGCTTTGAAAGCACTTAGCTCTCACCGTGTAACGTCGAAATTGATTTTAGACTGCCGAAAAAGAATCTCCCCAATAGGAGAACTCAATGAAGTATTGCTGGCCATTCTGGCATGGATGGAATCGAGAAGGCAGACTCTCTTACAAGGGAGGGTGCCACACGTGTTTCTATCGGACCAGAACCTACTATTGGCATCGCAATAAGTTTTGCCAAACAAACACTAAATACCTGGACAGCAAGAAGAGAAGTCTTCTAGCATAATTTACCCAGATTGGCCCACCCAGGCTTTTATACATCCTTCGAAGAATGTCTCCAAACAAATGTTAGACTATAGCAGGTATGACCCACGTTGTCTAACAGGCCTTTTAACAGGCCACTGTCTTCGAATCATCTCATGGACTGTCGGGAGATCTGACTTACTGTCTTTGTCTGGAAGATGATGAAACAGGAGAGCATATAATTTGTGCGTGCGTGCGAATTAGGTATCTGAGCCACAATAGACTCTTGCGAGTCGCAGTGGAGGGCCACTCACCTAACCTATGTGCTGTTGACTTTTTGATAGAAGCCGTAACTCATATGGCTTCTTCTTGTATATAAATGTTTAGTGGTAGCAGATTTAGCAAGATTTTTGGGAATCCCCCTTTATATGATTTTTTTTCATTTCTTAATAAAAGTGTCGCCTTCAGAATTATATGAGGTGGATAGTTCTTGTTGAAATGCTCTGAATATAAATAGACAAGTTTATTTCTAATTTCGAGATGATTTTGGGAGAGTCAGTCTCTGCTTATTCAACTTCCAAATTGTAAGAGTAGCAAGTGGCAGATGCGGTATGAAGTGGAATGGACGTGTACGCTTATCGTGTTACAAAGATTTTCTTGAAAGATGCGGAATATCGATTGCGCTCAATATCATTTCGTTTTTTTTTTTTCAATTTGTCGCATTATTTTATTAGGAAGTTGGTTTTTAACGAAAAATAACTCTTTATCGTTAGATCTTATTTCAATTTTAAAGGAACTTCAGTTCCATTATCCAATTTGCATTTTAATTCACTTATTAATAGTGAATTTACTAATTTTCTCTTTTATGAACTAAAACTTGGAATGGGAACAACTTTGTATAGTTAATTATGTTGATATAGTGCAGTGTAACCAATAAAAATTAAACAAAATTTAATAAATTTCATTATTATTAATTACTATAATATCTCCAGCTGCTTTGTTCTCGCGGCGGTTGGTTCTAGAATCCGCTAAACTCACTAATCTGACTGACGGCGTATATCCATAATGCTCGACGATTTTGGTTGTTTCGTTAAGCCAACATGAACGTCTCAAGCGGGATTTTTGAAGGGATCATTTATTTATATTCAGTGGCTTAAGCCCCGTCTCGACCAACTAGATTCACTTCTA
>CAJUYI010003795.1:0-21311 GCA_910591695.1 Galerucella pusilla | reverse complement strand
AACACCCTGTATCTCGGTTATAAAGTGCAGAAGACACATTAAATATAGGTTTTTGGAACCACCAAAGTTATCCCCATCTACAGTTAAAGTAAGGCCCTTTCCCAATGAAACACCCTGTATAAGCGTCTGCGTTACCCGCTCTGTCAAGGTTACCTCAAGTCAACCCCTAAGGCGATACCAACTTATTTGTTTTTGAAGACTTGAAATGAAAATTAATCGGAGAATATAATCTGTTTGCAGATATCATTCAAATTGGAGGATTACGTTGACAACAGTCTTTTAACATAATAATTGTGTGTTAATAGCAAACGGGATTTATTCTATACAAAATGGATCACATTGCGTCAATGGCTATAATTACGTGGTAATTTTCCATTCAAGGGTGGAGAAGCATTTAACAGATACTTGCAGACAAATTTATATCAAAATTAATTATAGTTTGGGAAAAAACGATTTAAAGGTAAGTAATTAAACTAAAAAGTGGAATTAACTTTGTCGTTGATTATTTTATTCTTGAATTAAGAATTATATCTCACTTTTTAGTGCGATTGCCTATTAAGCGTGTTTTCTAGTTTAATTTAACTGTAATTTATGAATGGAACACCCTGAATTTGGAAAATATTTTACTACTATATTGTATTGTCATCGGTCCTTGACAAGTGTACAAAGTTTGAATTAAATCTGTTCATTTAAAGTGAGTCAAAATAGAGTTCAAAGAAGTAGGTACAAACATACATACATACATAAATACGAGTGAAGCTAATATACTTTATTCATCTGATGAATTTCACTTTCCATATTCATAACTTCGCTTCAGTGGCGTAACAATAATGTGGCAGGGCTGGCAAAATGTCAAGGGCCTCCGACCCAAGAGGACTCCGACCCAAGAGGCCGCGAGCTCGAAAATATTTTTTTAAATGGTACCTGAGTATTTCATTTTATTTGAAAAGTAAATTTTTATAAGTTCTGCTTAAAATCCAAAGTGAGACAACTAAAGACCATAATACAATTTCAAGTTAATCGTTAAGCATTTTAACCAACCTAATCAAAAAGATGTTGATTCATTTTTAGAGATGTACACGAGAAATAATGCCGTATATGTTCACTTTCACTGTGCTGCTCATAATTTAAATCTAGTACCTACTCAATGATGTAGTGAGAGAGGTTATTATAATTTTTTTGGGAATAGTATCAAAAGATGGAATATTTATCAAGTTTTATATCTGATAAAGAAAGGTCTTCAACTTCAATAAAATTAAAAACATTAAACCCTACTAGATGGGCAGGACGTTATGATGCCGTTTTTGCTTTAAAAGTTCGGTTTGTTGTCCAAAAAGCGCTAACGGAAACAATTATGTTGAATTGCAAATCAGATGAAAGAAATGAAGCTGTTTCACTCAAAAAGAAGATCAAAAACTACAATTATATTATGTTATTGGTTTTCCATTGCAAGATGCTACTTACTAACGATGCAGCCTCTAAAGCAACCGATCTTTCAAATGCCTTATAACGTTTGAAAATTTGGCTAGAAGAATTGGAAAGGTATCGACCTGAATTCGACAATTTGAAAATGGAAGGAAATAGTGTAGAAAAAAAATGGTCCATCACACCTGAATTTTCTAAAATTCGTCAGAGGAAGGTAAAACGCCATTTTGATGTGCTTTGCGAAGATGAGCGTCTCCAAGATCCGTAAAGTTTGTTCAAAGTGAACATATTTTATCGGGTATTGGACATCATTATAAGCCATCTGAAATCGCGTTTCCTTCCAATGAATGAAATTGTTTCAAATATCAGTGTTTTGCAGCGTTCCACTTTAAAAGATCTGAATGACACTAATCTATTAAAAAAAGTTCTAGAATTTGTTGAGATATATAAAAAAGACATATCTGAATCATTTGCCAGAGAATTTCTCAGTTTTCGATCCACTCTCAGAGTCGAAATAGAAAAATCTTCGTGTATATGTCCTGCAGCTTTCCTGAAGTATGCACTGTATTGATGTTATTTCTTACAATCCCTGTGAATACAGCTAGTGCTGAACGATCATTTTCAAAACTGTAAACCTATTTATGAAACTCTATGAGACAAGACATATTCAGTATTCTAGCACCTAAGAGAGGAGGCATATGGTCATTCGTGGGACATATACACCGTGTAGTTGGGTACACTGAAAATTTCGTTTATTAAAATTGAACTGAGTACAACGTAACGATTTTTACTGCTAGGGCCTCATCAAAGGAATTTGCCACGGGCCCCAGATGCTATAGTTACGCCACTGCGTCGCTCAGTATAATATATAAAAAATATGAAAAAAACCATGAGGCCGTAGTGAGATTCGAATTCAAGTATCATTTTTAGGAATTATTGGCTCAATCAAACATTCAATATCAGTCAGATGCATCCTAGTGCAGTTCTGCCTGGAACTTCAGGTCAGCCACTAAACTTGTTCCACTATATTGCTCTCTGCTGGTGTACAACTAACCTTGACATCCACCAGAGCGGTGGTTTTCGACTTTTTTTCTCTTGCTGCAGAGAGTACTGGCCAAGTACATACAGGACTACTGCTTGCTGATTTGCTCTTACTGCTGAGATGCGGGAAAAACTATTATTCCATAAAAATAATTACCATTTTAGTAAAGCGTGTTATCGATAGATGTCATTAATAACAGCTTAAGACTATTTTAACGCCTTACAAACTTTCTTAAACAGCCTCCAGATATTCTGGACGGATAATATCTACCTTGTACTGATAAGGCGCGTGACATTATCCCTTCTAATCACAAACCAGAATGGATATCTTGCAGACATACCAACCCCGTTACAGTCAATAGTGTCAAAAAGCGCCAAAAGTAATGGCGCCCACATGCGCACAAACTCATTTTCAATGTTACCTCCCACTACAGCTCCTGCAAGACATATAAATGTTCTGTACAGAGGCGTATCATTAGTTGTCCTCCAATCCTATTGGCATTAGGCACTGTCTTAATATTTTTGTGGTTATCGTAATCCAATAGTAATTTAGTTGGGAGAATCTATACCTGCGCGATCGCTCGTTTGGCGCTTGCAGTAATTCAATGTCCTTCGTGGCACATAGCCAGGGAAGTAGTTGGAGAAGATCTGTAATTAATACTAGAAATGTTGTGATATTTATTATTATTGAGGTTATTGTTGTTTTTCTAGACTTTCTCACCTAAGGAAAATATTCCTTCGACAATGATACGTTAAACATTAATTTTTATAAAAAGGCATCGCCAAAATTAACGTTCGTATTATTTTTCATATCCATGTCATAGATTTCCGAAATACTTCACTCACATGAACAATTTTGATTATCCTAATTTGCTAAAAGCTGCAATAATGTTGTTTGAACCTTATTTATTATTGAAAAACAGTGTTTTGATTCTCTAGGTATGCTGTATACAATTATTTTTCCTTTTTCCTTCTCCATTTTCACGTACTCCGATGCAGGTCAAGGATATTTTCGAAATAAAGTTGGGATTTCCACGGTTCGCTTAGGCCACACAAGTAAAACTTATTTATTGTCACACGAATTGGAAAGTTTCTTGATTTTCGTCATATCCTAGTTATAGATATGAAAGTAAAAGAAATATCTCTAGACATTTGATAACTTTTATTATTTTTCAGTAGCAAGGGCATTCATTGGAGGATAAAATAATACCATTGAAAGTTAAAAACCCAAGAAATTATTTCATACTTTGTCAAAAATATTTAATGCAATGATTCGGTACAGCTTTTCTTCCTTTATTTTTTTCGATTTCTTACTAATCTTTTTTTATTATTGGACGCTTTTATAAATATAAGTGATTTTTGATGTTCCTAATGTTATGAACCCGTAACAATGCGTATTGCATTTGCAGCATTTGGCTCTGTGTTCTGATTTATTTGTATTTTGTAGGGTTTATTAAACAAAAACCTGGGTTCAATTATTGCATCATTGGCTGCATGTAGCAGGGGTAGCGCAGTAAGCGCTGCTTGCTATAGGCTTAGCCACAATTGACCCACACCTACTTCGGGGCTTACACCAGCCGTGCACAATCGTACCATGGCCATTAACGCAACCTCCTTGACGAACAGGTCCAGAGGGTTCAGAATAGTAATTAATTCCATTGCCGCGGTTGGTGTTGTTCTCATAGCTCCTGTGATGTTTAAACAAGCCATTCGCTGTATTTGATATAATTTTTGGATGGCCGTTGCTTGTAGAACCTTCGGTCCTCATGTAATTGCTCCATACGTTAACATGGGTCTTATTAGTGCAGTGTAGATCCAGGTTACTACACAGGGTGACAGAAGGTGTAGTCCATCCTACCTGGTTTGGGTATGAATACCACTCGTACTTCTCTCCACTTACTGGGAATATACCTCAGAGCTGAAGAGGCTCTGAAAATTCCAACCAGGTGTGGCATAAGGATATCCATCCCTCATTGAAGTAGAACTGGTCTTATTCCGTCAGGTCCTGGTGACTTGAAGGGGGAAAAGCCCGATATGGCCCACCTTACCTTGTTCTCATCAATTACTGCCATAATGTAATACCATAATGTAATACTGTCATATTGTAAGGGTTGTTGCTGGTACTTCCGTCCAGTTCTACGTTCCAGGAAAGACAAAACCTGGAAAGTGAGTTTCCATAAGAATCTCAGTGCTCTCTTGCAGGTTGGCGGCTTTGTCGCCATTCTCCCTTGTCAGGATACCGATACTCTTATGGTGGTCTGTAGCCTTCTGTAGCCTAGAAATTGGTGGGAAGTCTTCAACTGCCCAACAATAGGCTCTCCAGGCTTCTCTTTGCTTTTGTTTGCAGGAGTTTTTGAACTCTTTGAGGTTGGCTTGACATATTCCTCAGTCCTCTTTGAGTTTTGTTCGTTTTGCCTTGTTAAAGGTCATTCTCGCTGTCTTCCTGAGTTGTTTTAGATCAGGGCACCACCAGGTATTGATCGAGCGACCTGTTTGAACCATCCTCATCCTAATAGGCAATGTCTATTTTGTTATGGATAGATACTGTTTACTTTTCCAGTTCCTCATTATTGCTAGGAGTCAGTAACTCTGTTTCACGCAGAGCACCTTTCAAGAGTCGATTGTAGAGAACTACATCCGTCCTCTTCGGGTCACGGGATTTTACAGTGGTCCTGAGATCCTGGCTTACCGTATAGGTTAGCCAGCGGTGGTCTAACATAGAAATATGATCCGACATTTGCCAGTCCTGATTTTTGTTGGATATTTTGGGTGTCACCAGCGTAATATCCATTATTGTTTGGCTACGGGCGTTAATAAATGTCCTGCCTCTGTTTAAGATTGTTAGATTTCTTCATTATATATTCATAAAGAGACTTCCCTCGGGCCTTAATATCCTTGCTACCCCAGCTCAAGTGGTAGGAGTTTGAGTCGCTGCCCAATATCAGCTCCATTCTCTGAATGAGGCAGTGATCCACGAGTACCTCCATCTCTTTAGTCGGTGGTAGGGTGGCTGCATCTGAAGGGAAGTATACCGATGAGAGTATCAACGCCGTATATTTGCCTTTTCCATCTGGACATACCGCTTCGGCATAATTCAGTGCTTGTATGGTGGCATAGAGCTCTCCTGTGAAAACACTGCAATATTTGGTAATCTGAATTGCCTAGATTCATATTTTGTGAAGATTGCTGCACCTACAGTATCGAATATCTTTAAAGCATCTATATGAATGGGAATGTCGTTAAATTTATTGATAACTTGGATATTTTGAGTCTCATAAAGACCAATTAGCCTACTACCACAACTATCTAAACTTTTTGAAAGAATCCTCCTACATAGAACTAGCGAAATCATACCTAAAGAAGAACTGATTCCAATACACCAATTTGGATTCAGAGAACAACATTCGACAATCCAACAGTGTCATGGATTAGTGAACAATATCAAGCAAGCAATAGAACAAAAATAATCATGTGCTTCAGCATTTTTAGACATCCAACAGGGTTTCGACAAAGTATGACACCAAGGACTACTGTTTAAAATAAAACAAAAATTACTTCATCATATTTTCCTTTTACTCTAATCTTACCCAAGTAATAGATATAAACAAGTCAAAGTCCAAACCTCCTTATCCAATTATTAGCCCATAAAATCAGGTGTTCCCCAAGGACGTGTCTATACCTTATGTATACTGCTGATGTTCCAACTACCGATGATACTCTAATCGCTACCTTCGCAGATGATACTGCAATAATGTCTTCAGATGTAGACCCTACAAGAGCATCAGAAAAGCTACAATACCACCTAAATCTTCTACAAGAATGGCTAGATCAGTGGAGAATAAAAGTCAACAATGACAAATCCGCACAAATCACGTTCACCACCAAACGAAGTGTCTGTCCACAAGTGACCATTAACAATATGCCGATTCCAGTGAAATGTGAAGTCAAATATCTCGGACTACACTTGGATCAAAAGTTGACATGGAAGAAACACATACAAGATAAAAAAAAGCAACTTAAGTTAAAACTTCAGAATATGAACTGGCTAATTGGCAGAGGTTCACAGTTAACAATAGAAAATAAGATTCTAATATACAAAATCATCCTAAAACCAATATGGAGCTATGGCATAGAGCTATGGGGCTGCAGTAAGCTATCGAACACTAAGATACTGCAAACGTTCCAATCTTAAACTTTTCGTATAATAGCTAATTCTCCATGGTTTATAAGCAACCACACATTACATACTGATCTCGGTATGCCAACCATCAATGAAGTTATTTAGGCATCAGCCACGAGAAACAAAAACCGCAATGAAAACCATCAAAATCCACCTTTATACTGGTCCAATGGAACAGAGAAGATTCAAAAGACGCTGGCCAGAAGAACTCATAGGGTGATCAACAGAGACCCATCAGTGGATGGTACCCGCCTCAAGTCATTTAGCAAGAAACCATATCATTTACTTATTACTGGATACTTATTGAGTAGATTGTAGATTTGCAATTAAATTAACAAAAAAAATTTTAAATCTTTGCAACGACCTCCAAATCAAATTTTATTTTTGATGATTGTCCCAGTTTTCAGTTTCAAATCTCTGTTGGGAATTGAGATTAGATCACAAAAATATTTTACCAAGTTTAAAAACTTTTTCCTATGATTGGATACATCACTTTCTCGTTATCGAATACTTCGCAAGTTAACAATAATTTTAGGAAACAAACTCCAAAATCTCCAGAGATTATTCTCAATTTAGTTCTTTTTTTGGCACTCTCTTCGCTCTACATCCATTATCGTCCCACGCTTGGAAATTGTAAAACACGAGAATAATAATTGAGAAACCAAGGAGGCGCACGCGTTTCAATTTTGCCCATCTCCTACGCCATCGCATCCGCGCGTTTTCCTCCTCCGCATCAATTTCCCGGTGTGCTCCTTCCCAGGAAAATCCAGGCTCGTGGCCGGTCAAGGCCAATGTGATTGTCAGGAGAATCAACGGCAAGGTCGCTGGGCTGGAGGAAATTTTCCGTCAGGTTCGTGATGATGTGCTCTTGAATTATACAGAGTGAGTATGGAACGTCTCAATTATCTAGGAAATGGATGGCACGATTTTTATAGATTTTGGTTTGGAAGGGTCCTGTGATAGGGCAGGTATTGAAGTGGTATTTAGATTGTTGTCAGATATCCTTTTCTCCGGAATAATAATTGTTGACCTTGTAGATTTTTCGCCTTTGGAAATCCTTGGGAAATACTGAATATTTTTCACACAATATTCCCTATACCTAATGTCATAATTTTGAAATCGTAGCCACATTCACATTGTTTTCGCAGGAATTAAAATTATACATTCAGATAAATAAACTCGTTTAATTTAGATGATCTTTAATAATCTGTATACTAATATAAATATCATATCAAGGTCTACTGTCAGTAAATGTGTGAAGAGTTTGACGAGACTAGTTCATTAAAGGACTTATTCAAATCATGGTGTGGAAAACCTACGGCAACTAAAGACAACTCTTCAAATGTTTGTTTCATGGAGGTATATCCTCATTTGAGTCATAGACAAATTGGGTTAGAAATCATACAGTAGGGAGTAGGCAATTACAGCAAATGGTCAAAATGTTGTCCTCTCACTTCAACACCATGCTATGCGATTTTCAGAACCTTGCAATACATCTCCAACATCGACTGCTCAATTCGACTTATCTTTATGGACATCCTTTTGTTCATTTCTTGAATATTGGATATGGATATTAACGATGTTTCTCAAGTGACCCAACAGAAAATAGACAACAGAAAATGTCGGGTATTCGCGGTGGCCATTATATAAACCACCTCTTCCAAGACTTTATTAAGGTATTGCCTCACCACACGCCCATAGTGAAGTGTAGCACCATCTTGCTGCTGCCAAATATTGTCGTTTGTGATATTGTGATTCTCAGAAAGTTTCGAATGCCATATGAAATTTTTACATTGAAATTTAATTGAAAATATTCACTTGGGATTTGGAAACATCCGAGCCAACTCAAGAATAATACTATTTCCCAATGAATTTAAATTCGCCGGACCATTCAAAATTTCGTTGATGAAGTTCATTTATAGCCTATTATTACAGTCCAAACATTCAATTTTTATGGATATTGGATGTGGGATTCACGCATTCAACGTTTCCATCAGTGGAAAAAGTGGCCTCATCACAACAGATAACATTACTTATTTTTAACGTTTTGATTGTAACATTTCACGTCTCTCCAAATCATCATTTTATAACTATTTATATTTATATTTATAATAGAGTACACGCATATTTCATATTTTGCTTGGATATTAATTTATAATAGTGAATATGATATCAAAAATTACTAATAATGGGAAACCAGTTTCCATGGGAAATTACTCCCAAATTTTAAAATAAAATTCAAATTTTTAAAATAAAATTCAAATTTCAATGCACTTTCCGACCACAACCCGAGGATTACCGAACGATGATTCGTGTGATGTCATATCTCTTGTGTTTACTTATGTCAATATGGCCGGTATTGCATTAGGTTATTTGTAGTTGTGTGTTTATATTGTATTTTAATCAACTATTAATTGATTCATCGACGTAAAAATATCAATTATATGTTTGTTTGAGACCATTACGTGTTTGTGTGTGCTTTTTTTTATTTCTAAAAGTCAACGTAAAGTGGAAAGTGGACATAAATATTCGATATTTCCGAGGATATTTTAAAACTTTCGGAAGAATTTATTTTATTCACTAGTTCAGTGAAGATTCTTTCATATTTTGTGAGTGAATATATGGCTAGCGAAGGTTTTGTAAAAGCACAAACTGATAACTTGCCCATTTATGCTGCTTGAATTTATAAAGTCAAACAGCTGCTTTAGTGCAGATGAAATAGGAAGAGTTAAAGCATTATCGTAAGTACGATTTAAACTATGTTTTATTTATATAATATATACCAACCATATTTCGATGTGTGGTCGTAAGAAAATCATGTTTTTATGGTTGATTGCTAGACATATAGGTACATAAGCACAAACTATTAAAGAATAAAAATTACCAGCATAGAAGTAGGTACTTACATTAAAATGGTCTTCACAAACAAAAGTAATGCCCTTCTCCTAAGAGTATTTTTGCTTGCGCCACCAGGTAAAGTAACAAATATTTTGTCTGGAGTTTTAATAGACGTTGTTTTACACACTGGAACAATGCAATACTTGGAATACAAAGTTTTTTTTGGCTTTATCCATTTTTAAAGCTTTTAGAAACAAATTAGGTCAGAAGAACTCAGAGCGTGATACACGAATAAGAACGTAAACAAATGACGTCACACCATGGGGCAGCCATCTTTATGACGTAAAGCGCGTTTTGGCGAACTTTCAAATTTTATGATTTTTTAAAAGTAAAATTTAAATTTTTTTTAAAAAATAGACATGCAAGGTGTTAGGAGACTTGATAAAGCGTCAATTCCCATCAATAGCAAAATTTATGCTTGTACCCTATTCTATTTTCATTACGGATGTTTGCGAGATATCAGGCTCCCTGGATATTCGTCCAGTACTCAAGTGTGGATCATCTTCTAACAGAACACAAACATGTGAAGATATATTTTCAGTTGATGCAGTTTTTCTGCGCCCTGGTTTGGATGAATCTTTTACTGAACCAGTTTCGTTAAATTTTTTTACTAATTCACTGCAAGTATGCATATTGGAGGACTGTTGAAAATGATTTTGCTTGAGGAGCTATTGGACATTTATTAGCTAAGTTAGAGACAAAACTGAATGAAAAAAAACATTTATAACTAATTCGCAGGAACTCTTGTTCCATGCAAGCTTCTAATCATTTGATAAATTAGTTATCATAAGTAGTTATAAAAATGGAAAAATGTCATGGTCGCCGAGAAGAAAATCCAAACAAAGGGAATGAGCCTTTTAGAACATGTAACGTTATATTCGACCACTATCATTGTAATATTTAAATATCTACCGGACGGCGAGTAGCCAGTCCTTTTCTCCTATCAACATGTGATTCTCGTCGAAAACCTGTAGCACCGATCGCTTCAAAAGGCAAAATTTTTACATTTAATGTGCGACGAATAATCTACGTTGGTGAGGTTCAGTAGACACTGATATTTGTCAAATATATCAATTCTTCTCTCCTATACAGAGAAAGAAATTAAGAACACACTACGGATACGTAAATTCTTTCTCGAAGCGGAGCATGTGAACAGGAGAGGAATATATAACGTATGTCGATTGCTCATCGCATGGTTCAATTTAATAGCGAGTAGTTAAAATAAGCTTTCTTTCTCCTGTGAACCATCAACCGATAAGGTTAATAATTTTTAAATTGTTGTGAGAGATTTACCTAAAAAATCTATCTTTTCTAAGGTGCATTCAATGTGAATGGTAAGTTGCAATTAAGTCTATGCTTTTCCTCTTATGATTTTCGCTTTTATATTTTTCCCTTCTAGTGATAAGCGCCAGATACACACATACAATGATATTTTTTTTTATCTTGTTCTTTTCCTTTTTCTAGTTTTTCTTATACAGGTGATAAAAGGTTCACATGTATATAGTTGAAGTCTTTAAAATATGTATATTTAGTTAACTAATTAATTCAATCTAAATACCAACTTAGAATATTATATTTCCGGATTACATTTTTTCATTACATTTTTTTTTATCACCTTCTGTGATTGAAATAAGTAATAAAATTGAGTTTTTATATAATTTAGATATTGTTTCTTTGATTTCTTTGATGAATGGAAATAAATAAGATTTCCTTAATAATTAATAATACCATATCACATTTCTTCATTGCTTCTTTTGTTTTTTTTATAGTAAAATACAGGATATATTTTTTTATGAACCACGTTCTTAAATGAATTTCTTAACTTTCTTAACACTTGTAAAAACGAATTACTGCAGATATCCTGAATTTTACATGAAAAAGATTGTAACTATTTCTGATACAATGTATTTTTCTTAGCACTTACTGAGTACCTGAAGTCACCTGAGACTTACTGAGTACCTGAAGTTACCTGAAGTTACCTGAGTTACCTGAGACATACCTGAGACCACAAAACAGTCTGGAACTTTGTATCTGCCATCAGACACGTGGAAAATCAAGGGAAGTAACCAGTAACTAATTTTAAAACCAACGTGCTTCAACACAAAAAACCATCATTTTTTTTTATATTGTGATATTTTTTTTTTAATCATTATACAACTTGTAAATTTAACAACGTTGTTCATATTCCTTCCCTTCCAACATTTCCAGGTTTGTTGATAGAGAGTGGTGAGGTGAAAAACAAGTCGACTAATATTATTCAGGGTGGCGCCCACTTACCTTTCTTGATTAACTTTAATTACATTTCTTAACTTGATTAATTAACTTATTAAATTCATTTCGTTTCTTAACTTCATTTATTATCTCATTAACTTCAATATAATTTCAATAACTTAAATAAAGTAGGATTACCCGCGAACCGGTAAGACTACTCCCTGAATTAATATTAGTTTGGTCTCCGAATTCACACCTGAGGTGCTCTCCACATTGAGTCGCCGTTGCAATTTATCTTGCCTTATTATTTTAAAATAATATTAGGTAACAAACAGAATAGGAAGCTATCAGGAGAAATCGTGTAGATATGAATGTATCCAAAATAAATAATGTTTGGAAGGATCTAACCCCAAAATCAAATTAATTCGCTCCGCCAAAAAACAATTAAACAGTGAAAAGACGTAAGTGATGTGAACTATATATGATGCATTTTTTAGAATATTGTAATCACTATTTACTATGATCTGACAGTTTACACTGTAACATCCTTTCCTGATAGAATAGCAATATGTGAGCAATTTATGGCTCCCAAACACCTCGGAAAATTATACCTTTGAGAAAAAGTATCTATTAACTTACTTCTTTTGTTTTCAGTGTTTGGAAATACTATCCCATTTTAGGTGATAGATGAATCTAAATAACATTAGTAACTTCATTAATACATCTGCTAATGCTCGGTTGACTCATAGCAAAAAGGTGATATTTGGACAGTATTATCATGAATAAGAAGATACTAAAACATATTCTAGAACAAGCATTTCCTTCTGATGAAAACAAAAATAATCAATTTAAAAGCATAACATACTTTGGAATACCATCCTTGAAAATCAAATCATTTTTAGAAACTTTAGACTCGAATATTTGCTTCAAACCCGAAATTTTGCATGTAGTACCTGAATCCCTAAAATTCAATGTTTCATAAACTTCTGAGATAAATAAAAACAAATATTCAGATAATCTTCATAACGACCAAAAAGATATGAACAATTCCTCCTTATTAAACCTAACCTAACCTAGAAAGATTACGGTAAGATGGTTGTGAATGAATTTCCAGGTAAACTTGTTAAATACTTTAGTTAATCCTATATTTAGACACTTTTTGCTTTTTATTTCCATGTAAATAGATTATTATAATTTTATTGTCAATATCCGTAAAATTCAGTATTAAGGCAATGCATAAATTAAAAAAATTTCATTATACCTCCATTGGTTTGAGAAAGCTACTGTGTTAGCGAAACGCCTCACAACTTTAATTTTAATATAATGTAGATTTTAACAAATCAAACTATTTCATTTCATCACTATTTATAACGTGTCCAGACCTATTGCAAAAAAAGTCGGAATAACTTTTTTATTTACTGATACAATCAGTTTTATCACCAATTGTCCATACTTTCTCTAGTTTAGAGTCATTTCTTCACGCCAAAATAATGTATTTTGCCCCAAGAATAATGTCTATCGTGATTTATAATCAGAACAATACAAATCACGTTATTAAATTTTTTTGTTTGTCTGTTTTATCGTATTAACTGTAAACAAGGTCAGTGAAATAACAATAATAATATTCAATGTTAATTTGTTCAAGGGAATTGGAATAAGGCAGTAAATAAACTGTTGCCGGAAGATTAACAACTTTCTGTTGTTGTTGCAGATACTGCTTTGTTTTAGATTTATTGAAATTGATACAGGATACAACATAAAAACCAATCTATCCCCAGGAGGCTGCAAGCTGTTATACAAGTCATACAAGATGTAAAGGAACCACAACCACCAAAACAAATTTTTGCAGACTCTTGAAAGAAAATTATTATTAACTGAAATAAAAATTATTAAATTGCCATACAAATCATTGAGCTTGATTTATATTTCATCACAGTTCGAATTTAAATGAAACAGAGTTAACGACTCTCGACCCTTTTGCAGCATTTTCTTATCAGCAAGCCCTATTGCTATAGAAAATTATAAAAGATTAGAAAAGCCTCCACTTTTTTCAAACAAGTAAAATTAACATAAAACTCCAGGGTCGCGAAGTCTACCAGAATCAATAACTGTAATGAGAATGTATTTGTTCGGTATGATCAAACACGAGATGCTAATAATAACCTTCAAGAAGCGAAAGGGTGCATGGATTAGTTATGTTACCTTCTACTTCTTGAAAAAATTCTCATTCAACATTTTGAACATGCTCCAGCGAGTGTCTTTAAGCATCTCGTGTTTAAAACTACACCTAATTTGGGAAGAATTTAAAGTATAAAGCATA
This sequence comes from Galerucella pusilla, assembly GCA_910591695.1. Lineage (NCBI taxonomy): Eukaryota > Metazoa > Arthropoda > Insecta > Coleoptera > Chrysomelidae > Galerucella > Galerucella pusilla. Next base: position 7,236 of record CAJUYI010003795.1, on the reverse strand, counting down.
AACTCCCTATCTTCAATTATCTTTTTCCGCATGAATTTATAAAAATCATTTTCAATAAACATCAACACGATTTAAAAATAGTAACAGTGAAAATGCACAAGGTCTTTGGTTTTATCTTTGTGCGAAAATACTTATCATTGTTAGTTTGATAAATTCACATTGTCGTTTACTTCTCGGTCTATAATTAGGTTAACCCCATGACTCATACTACGGATATTTTCTACCCAGATAATAACAGGATTTGTTAACCTCTCTTAACCAGCCGGACTGGCCTTATAGATTTTATTTATTAAAAGAGAGAAAGCTTTTTTATTATACCTGCATGCAGCTTTTGTATTATCATTTATTCTATTGTTATTTTGAATAAATATATTAGATAGCATAGCATTTGTTTACGAACATGTACGTATGTATGTAAGCATTTAGGGGTGACATTCACTGAGACCCGAAAGATCTATTGTGGTAAAGGACCTCTATTTAGTTCCTGAAGAGAGCATCAAATACTAGTAGCTCCTTCAGTCCTATTCTGAGACATTTTAGAATATCTGCAGGCTTAAACTTAGGTAAATGTCCCTTGTCTATCCAGTAGTCCCACAGGTGCTGTTCCCTAGGATTCTGAATTGCTGTGTAATTCGAAAGTATGTGGATGTAGGTTTCTTCTTTCATACCACTAAGTATTTAATAATAATAATAATAATAATAATAATAATAGCCTTTATTGCCCAACAGATTTATATAAATCCCTTCACAGAGCAAAAACAATGATTATATAATAACAGAAGAAACCTTTAATTTAATTAAGAATAGAAGAAATAATAAATCAAAAAAAGAAAAACACATTTCACATAGTTGTACTCCACTCCACTCCTCCACTATTTTGAGCTTTTTCAGGTGCCTTTTGAGGCAACAATGTCCCGTCAGGATTCTTGTTAAGACTCTTAGTGCAGTTTAACTTTGATTTATGCATTAATTTGATCTCAACAGGTTGTAGTCACTCAGAAGAATTCTTGATTGTCTGAGCCCTACCTTCCAACGGTCAGATCTTCTATCCCTTCGGCTTCACCTATTTCTTCCAGTATTACGTTGGAGCTAATTCGGCGTTCAGTCCCCAAAATGGTATTTCAGTCATTCACTTTGCCAGTTCATGTGCTATTTTATTTCCTTCAATTCCAGTGTGTCCTGGAATCCACGGTAAGGTATCTATATTAATCTCGCCCAGTTCATTGAGTTGGCCTGGCATTTACAGATCACTTTGGAGCTTATTACACAAAAGCTCGGTGCTTTAATGGCTGCTTGACTATCCGACATAAAGATAATACTTCTCCTTGTGTATCCTCCATATTAAATTTAAAATCTTACGCTCTATCGATTTACGAAAGAATGTGACAGATATGTGAAAACAAACCAGTAGTAGGGTGAATAATAAGCGGTCACGGGGTAGAATAAAAAATTCATTTTTAGCCCAATACATATATGTATTTACAACCACTGTAATTACTAACGTTATTGAAGGATAGAAAGTGTCATATTACAAATCTCTACTTCCCGCTGCTTCCCGTCCTCTAAAATAATGTCATCGTTAATATGATCTATTTTAGATGGATATTTTTTATATTTAAAAATATAGCACATTGATAATAGTATATTATGCAACGATCATGTAATAATGGTAATTAATACACCAGAATTAACCGGGATACGAAACGAGCCAAAGGCGAGCTTCGTATGGTTAATGCGAGTGTATTAATAACCATTGCATGAGAGTTGCATACACTATTTTCTCTACGAAGAAATTTGATTTGAAAAAATATAAAAAAACTTACCACCAGGGATTCGAACCCGACATGTTCAGATCGAAAACAATCTTATGCGGCGCCTTTCCTAACTCTGCCACGGGACCACATTGGAAAAGGTTGATATAATAGCAAAAAGTGTAGGTATATAGGTAAGTTACCGTTATACAAAATTAGTAATAAAATAAATTATTGTAAACTAAATTTGATAGGTTTAAATATGTATTTACCTTGGTCATTGAGTATTTTTGGTCTGGTGCTCGACATTTCTTTCAAAAACTGACGCAAAAGATTTAAACTGTCATAAAATACACGAATCTTTTAAAAACTGTCAAACATTCTACAGAAAATATTGGGTCTGCTTACTTGGGTATTTGAAAATATGGATTTCTATTGGTCAATTTTTCAGTTTTATAATGAAAACCAGTGTTATAATGAGTATCATTATGAAACTGAAAACTGGCATTTAATTAACAACTTATAGTTTAGGAGTAGAAAAATATTATAATACCTATTTCTGAAGGGGTACAATCCATCAATTCTCCATTGAAGGACAGCTTTCTTAACTTATTATTCGCGTACTCAATATCCATCCGACTTTATCTGACATTTATTTATATTGGTGACAGTAGATGTCAAATGTAATATTTTAGGTGTGTTCAGAACGAAACAAAGTTTTATTAATTTTGATCGGGATATGATGTTTGTAAATAAAATAGTATACAAACCTCGGTAGGAAATTTCATTCCAGTCTAATAGCTAACCTCTCGACAGTAATTAAACTCTTCCCACCTCGGAGTGTAATATACTATTATTTACAATCATATATGTGATGTTGTCATTACTAACTCCATTGAAGGTTGGAAGGTATCATATTACACATCTTTACATCTCGCCCTGTCCTGCCGCTCTGACTTCCTGCCCTCACTACCCGCCCTCTATAATAATGTGATCGTTTCCTAATATTATCTATTTTAGATGAATATTTTTCATATTATAAATATAAAACATTGATAAATATCATAATACCTATTTCTGGAGGGGTACAATTTATCAATTCTTCATCGGATAACATTTTTCTTAATTTATTATTCGCAAACTTAATATCTATCAGACTTAATCTGACATTTATTTATATTGGTGACAGTTGTCAAATGTAATAAGTATTTCAGGTGTGTTCAGAACTAAACGAAGATTTATTAATTTTGATCGGGATATGATGGTTGTGAATAGAATAGTTTACAAATCGCGGTAGGAAGTTTCATTCCTGTCTATCGAGATAATAGCTAACTTCGACGCTGCGCGTCTCGGTTAACTAACTAATCTCTCGACAGTAATGAAACTCTTCCCACCTCGATTACTACTTTGTACTAGGTGAGGTCAGGTATCTTTCAGAAATAGACAGATACTGACTTTGGTATTTGAGGACAGGAACTGTTGACAAACTCTTCTCAAAAGTCAGTTTTAAAATCTGTCTTGGAATTGTGAAAATATATGAATAAGAAATGTTATGATATAACCCACAGCTACCTAATGCTAATTGTTTTCTTTAAATTGTAAACGTTTCAGATATTGCGTTTCAGTAATTCATACAATCGCTACTCCCACGTTATTAATCGATTTCCCAACACAAACGCTTCTCGCGCACGTTCCAAATTTTTACTAGTTATCTCCGTGGATGCCATATTTATCTAGATTTGTTTGCAATTATTAAAAAAAGGAATATATCTAATAACACTTAATATGTAATTTTTTTATAGTTCTTACAAAAGGTTTTTGTTAAAATCCATTTATTAATAATTGTTGTCTACAAATATTTTTGCAATGTAATTGTTGTTGATATTTCAACAGGATACATCAAAGTTACTATTTTTAATCCGAAAATGGTGCACGGAAAATGACAAAATACCGTGTTTTGTACTTGTTGTTTTTTCATTAACACAACTTAGAAGCGCACCGGCAGCCATTTTGAGTAATATTCATCACTTCACCTCACTAATATTAAAATGCAGTTTATTATTCAAAATCCATTCATAAATACTTTTTGTGACATCACACAGGCTCTAGAGTTTGTTATTCTGAAAATGTTGAGGACATCTGCAAACCAAAGACATACAGTATACTCAAGAACAAAAGCTAGACTCCGTTTAACAAAAGAAGAAGCCACTTGAAGTTTGCCAACCGACCAGAAGTCAAAACCGGACTGACGACCGTTTCATGTCATTGGCGTTACAAACGATGTTTCATGCCGACAGCAATTTTATGATTCATTTATAAAGTTATCCACAGTGAAGGCCGACAGATTCTTAAGAGCGTTGCAACTTTCATGGAGTTCGAAGCTGAATATAACATGGAATCCAAGTTCCTTCAAAAAATCATTGGTAAGTCAAATAAGAAAGTATAATATTCCAATATATTACTCATAGCACTTAGATTGTTATAAAATATATGAAAGAGTATACATTACTCCAAACATCAATGAATTTATATGGGTCTGCAGCACTTAGCAGTGATTTGTATGGTTCTAGTACTAAATGCCTACAATTATCTCATACACAAAAGCAACAATTTGAATTGTATACTAACACAGCACGACTATATTTGATATACTCAACATACATTTCTTTGATTTGTGAAAATTGATCTAGTTCTCCTGTGAAAAAGTTACGCTACTGATTTGAAGTCAAATATCAAGTTTGCAATATGGCGCTGGTTTTGAAAACAATTTCGCGCAAACGCCTGTAACTTTAAGTGGCTTCTTTTTATGTCAAACGGAGTCTAAATGGATGATGAATATAATAAATAGGAGAGGTCCAAGCTAGGAACCTCGCGGCACTCCGGAATTTGCGAGGTATTATAATTAAAATCAATATTGTGTTCATATTGAAACACGTTTACAACTGTATGAATTACAGGTTGATTTTTTATCCATCAATCACCCAAGTATTTTCATCATCAAATTCCCTTATTAGTAATGTTTTTTTTTTGGTATATTTCGCCTAATTTGCAATCTAGGGGGCGTCCATTAATTACGTGAGGCATTTTTGAGAATTTTTCGACCCCCTCTCCCCCCTTGGTGAGATATCGTCAGATTTTCCTCAACTCCCTCCCCCCTCCCCTAATCTCACGCGAGATTCTTTAAAACCTTTATTTTGACTGTAAACGTGTTGGATTATTGAGAGAAAAAAATCTTGTTCTGGGTCAATTGAATAAAAAAAAGTATTAACTTGCAAGTCATAACTTATAAGTAGAAGTACTTATTTTTATTTGAATAGAAACTAGAACTCTCTCTCGAAAGTAAATACTGGAAAAATCTTTTTTGCGCGATCGATCTTTTTTGTTTATTTACAGCATCGGTTGTCAGGTCGGTAGGTTGTGTTTACTGGTTTCCAAGTCTAACACGTCGGTAAGTGATTAACTTACCGTTCAGACGTCGGTAAGTAAATTACTTACCGACGTCTTAGCCCTACATACATTTAATTGGTCCTAAATAATATATTACTTCATTCATTACACAAAAGGAACAAAAAAAATAAGAAGATTTATATTTTTTAATGAACAGAATCGAACAGAACAATATAAAAAGTAATAAATAGCATGGAAACAATTTCACCAAAATGCAAATTATATTTTAAACTGATCGAGAAGTATAGATGTCACTTTTGACATTTCGTTCATTCCGAAGAAATTTAAATTATTTTATTCGAAGTTTATTTCAATACGATTGCGCAAAAAATGGTATAAGCATTTCGAACGTTAAGGGTAATACCGGTCTCCAGCAAAATTGGAGATTGCTGTCGACCGGTAAATAATCCTTACCGTTCTTGATACTTAATATACTATAAATTTTGAGTGATTACTTATAAATACTTACCTATATTTACCAGTGTTTACTTTTTTCGTTGCGTAAACAAACATTCATACTAAACAACTGACGTTTCTCAGTGCCTCTCTGACGGATAATAGTACTATTTTCAGCTTCATCACACACGTAATCGTCTCCAGGACTTTCCATTTCATCTAATGCAAACTCAAAATTATCTCGTGAATGCTTGCTAATGTTATGTAAAACAGCACAGCAAACAATAATTTTTGGAACTTTTGACAAAGATGTTTTAACCTTGTGTCCTAGAATGGGAAACCTTTGCTTTACTTGTCCAAAAACTCTCTCAATTACAACTCTTTCCTTGGAGTGAGTGATATTGAATAATTCTTCAATTCGGTTTTGAGGATTTTTAAAAGGTGTTAATAGCCAAGGAGCAATTTCATATCCACTATCTCCGAGAAGGCAGAAATTACCCCGAAATCTTGCCACATTTTCATATACGGAACTTTGTTTCCAAATTCTGGAATCGTGAACACTTCCAGGCCATTGATTACACTGGTAATCAATTTATTAACATTTATGCTAGCAAATCCTTTTCTGTTTATAAAATCATCGCCAAATTCTGGTGGTTTTTTAATTTGAACATGAGTGCAATCTACAGCACCAATGACTGTAGGAATTTGGAATCGATTCGACCATTTAATTATTGCTTCTTCCATGGCATCTAGATTAGATGGAAATTTTATCCAATGGTGGGCCTTTTCCAAAATACAATCAGCTACTTCACTTATGGTTTTGCATACTGTAGTATGATGAACGTCAAAATCTTCACCGATACCTGTTTGAAATCCGGTATCACTAACATATCGTAGGAATATCTCCATATTTTGCCGAGATACAAGTGCACCTCCTCTGGATTCATCTTTCTATGGTAAAAAATAATCCAAAATATAGTCTACACTTTCACTTTCAAAACGCAACAAGAGCTTAGATTTGCTTGGGCTGATGCTTCTTCTCTTCCTATAGTTCTTCCTGTTACGAACATTCATGAAGTCCACCATGTTTAACAATATACTAGCAACTACAGTAGGAAAAAAGGATGCTTTATAGGTACCTTAAAAATCGTCAAGTTATATCTTACTAATTTAAGACAGATCTTATTTTTATTCAAATAAAAATAAGCCATTACTGGAAAAATCCTTATATTTTAAGTAACTACTTCAAACCAGAAGAGTTTGCTTATGGCCATAAGTAATCCCTTTTACATGAAGTAGTCACTGACCTTTTATTCAATTTATACAAAGAAAATACTTAAATAAGAGGAAGTAGAAGCCAATACTTTTTTTTATATACCCATTACCTACTTTTATTGAAGACTAGCAAAGACTAGTATTTGTGAATGCTAACGTAATTTTTTGTAAAACGCAACATTACACCGTTTTTTGCGAGAAAAATAATTACGTGATATATGCCAAGACCCCCCCTCTCCCGTAAGTGAGATTTGGAAAGATTTAGCATGACCCCCTCCCCCCCTAGAACACCTCACGTAATTAATGGACGCCCCCCTACATTAATAAATAAATTACTTAATAGAAAAGAGAAAAAGATGGCGTTACA
>CAJUYI010003794.1:0-21314 GCA_910591695.1 Galerucella pusilla | reverse complement strand
ACCTGTCATTCTAAGGGGGTTGAAGGTAGGGGTTGCATTTTCACGTTGAAGAATGTCAAGTTATAATTTAAATTTGACGTGTTTCGGGACTTTTTATAAATATGTACAGTAACCGAAATAATGAATTTATTCCATTTGGCTTTTACACACTGTATTATTATTAATCACAAAGTAACATATCATTACTAAACTTACATTATATTTAGGAAAGTTAATCCAATATCACATCCAATTGCACATTATTTTGAAATAATTTACAAAAACTGCAAAAATTTAAATAAAAAGGAACAGGTCTGAAACAAAATAAATAAAATGCATTACCTATCTTAAGTCACAATTTTTTAGGTAGATGAGTTTATTTGAGGCTATCATTATTGTTAGAAAATATAAGCTTTCATTTCACAGGCAAAAGCTACAGTATTTTCAAAAGCTTGAGTATTATGATTATGTTCAACTACTTTTGGTAGTAGTGTATGATCTAGGGATTGCGAAGGTAGAACAAATATTATAAGTATTTTGCATAATGAACCTGTGAATGCATTATTATTAAACTGATCATTACACAACCTTTGATGTAAAAGGAAATTAAAAAATGTACCACTGTTCACTTTGATAAATATCAGATGGAAATTTAAAAAAAAAATTTATTCTTACTACAAAATGTGAAGTGGCCAAAAATATTCACTAAGTATTACTATCTTTTGCAATACAACTATGACGTATTATATTTGGTGATGATATTTTAAAGGTGTACTTACTTTTATTTCCTTTATTAGAGCTAAAATCCTAAATAAATAAATAAACTAATTTTAAATTCGACTCACCATTTTGTAGAATAATTATTGACACTTTCACTATCACTTTGACAAGCAGAAGCTAGGTTCACACCAGCCAATGTATGATTGATTTTGTATATTTTCGTTTTTTAAGTTGATATACTGGGATATTTCATAATAATATTTATCGACATTGAATGATAAATAGGGAAGTGAAATGTAATTTAGAGTATTTTAAACCATTTTTTTTTCTATTTCCTTTTTGTAAAAAGTCTTGTAGCTCTCACGACCGAAGCGACTCGATGCGCGTGTCAGTTGCGCAGAAACGTTGTGCCTTATACCGTCTCTTTTTTATTTTGTCTACGGTATTTACAGAATGTTTATAAACCAAATTCATGTGTATAAAATTTAATCCAGCCGTAAAAACAAGTTTTCGAATGGGGTTTCACTTGCATTTTTCACTGTAATATTTGACTGATTATGAAACAATGGTTGGTAAAAGGTGGTTGAAATACAATCCAAACAATTTGATGGAAAATTGATAAAACGATACAAAGACATATACACGGATTATGCATTCTGACACTTTTAATGACTGATGTGGAAATGATCAACCATTTGGAAATGAAAAATAGCCATCAGTACGATTGGCTCTCCTATGGTTGAAAAATTCTGCCGCTTGTTGTGGCAATTATTTTACGAGCGATTTTTTATTGTACGAAATTTTGTTACTTTGTTGAAATTGTTATATTTCGATTGTGCAGAAACAAAAAAAAAGAATTCTCTGATTGACGTTTTGAAAAAAATTATGCAGGCAAATCAGTGTGAATTTGGATAATAGGTATTTATGTACCAAGGACTATGTCTATTATAGTCTAGTCTGCAATTTGGTAGTCGAGGTAGCCGCAGACACTTTTCTTCCGTCATGCATAAGATAATCTTCAGCTATCACTATATCTATTCTTAATTATTTATGTTACGCTCAATAATCAAATTTGGGCAATGCCCGAAAAAAATTCGCAAATATAGTTTTGGGCTACAAATATTTCCCAAACCTTAAATTTCAATTTTATACGGTTATTGGGCATTACAAAATAGGAAGAACTAGTTTTGCGCAATTTTGAAATGCACAAAACTAGTTCTGTATATTTTCTCTGAATTCGACGCTCAATAAGTTCGGATATTCGAGACTTCAGGTACTCAAAAACTCAATCTTATGACGAATAACTCAATCACATTAAGTTATTCTGGAAGGGTAACGGTGAATCCAATTATTATACTCCCTTTCCCTTCTTAAATAACTTAATCACATTAAGTTATTCTAGAAGGGGAAGGGTGAATCCAATTATCATATTCCTTTCCCCTTCTTGAATAACTAAATGTGGATTACAAAATATTGGATATTTTTTTAGGGTAATTATATTCCCTTCTCTTTCTTGAATAACTTAATCACATTTTCGTACCTATTTGTTGGTATTCAAAATAAATATATTCAACCTTACGTATGTTTTACTCGAACCCTGATTGGATTAAAAATCTAAATCCATACTGATCAATCATAAATATACAGAACTAGCTAGTTCTGCCTAATTTGTAATGCCCAATAACCGAATAAAATTAAAATTTAGGGTTTTAATACACCCGTGAAATCTAGTGAATTCTCTAAATAACCAATTTGACAACAGCAAATGACTTGACGTTAAAAATAGGCGATTTGTCGAAAAAAACAATGCCAATAGAGAGAATCCAATGGAACAAGCACATTAAAGAGCTAAAACGTTTTATTATTATTGATATATTGTTGAAAATCGAAAGTCCATTTTCCACTTACTACAACATACTTAGAACTTAAGCTTTTTCATAGTTAAACGTGACAATAACGAATGTTTCCAGCTGCATTCTCCTTTTATAGCTTTAAAAAAGTTTGCCAAACTATAGACGTAAAATTAATAAGTGGAAATTTCTTGGAACATGCCAGCTATCATCTCCTGCAATACGATTGTATCCACTTCCATTTCTTGTTAATATTGACATTTCTTTTCCACATCGCGACATTTCGTCCATCGTAAAAAACCCACACAGTGTTGATGACAGTTTAAATAAGGGAAAACGTCAATATTCGGTTTACACACAGGCATCTATTTATTTATGGATGACGCCTAGATAGATATTTGGCTAATTTTCCCTTTCAAACAATTCTGGAATGAAATTTCCTTACTTCACGTGCTTGAAGTGATTGTGAGATACCTACATCGTACATGACTTTTGATATAAAATTTATGAACTCAAAAAATGTCTGGCATTCATTCAAGCACTAGGGGGAGTAGAAATGAGAGCCCGCTATACGATTCAACGTATAAATTTCATCTCATCCTTCAAATAAATTATCCAAAAATAAAAAAATTTATAAATTGATGATAGGGACCAAATATAACCACCGATACGCCCTAAACAATTTTTCTGGATCATAAAGTTTACCTTAACTGATTTCACTTGACCTTCCGAAGACTAACTGTGACATGTAGACAAATTGAATCATCACAAAAGAAAATGGAATGATTCAATTTCACGACCCGACTTTACTGCAGCAGTTTTATAACTTAGTGAAGTGCCCTGAGGATACCGGAATTGGCGCTCTAGGCTTTTTGATTTTAGCGAATTTACCGTTTGAGTTTTTACATTATATATTCGACAGGGAGAAATACTTATTTATTTTGCATCATTTATTGCATATGCTTAAAATTTGATTTATGGGTTATGTAGTATATCCGTACATTTGTATGTATTGAATTATTCAGAGTGAGTTTTAAATATGGAACGCCTCAACTATATCGGAAACGGATCCCACGATTTTTATAGCTTTTGGAGTGCAAGGATCTTGTGATATGTTCCTTATTATCGGAGTTTTCACATTATTGCTAAATTGATTATCATGGATACTTTTTGCCTTTTGAAATGCTTGAAAAAATGATTATTTTCCATGTACTGTTTCCTATAACTTAAAGCTCGACTCGTTGAATTGGATTTGTAACCCTTTCAAGAAAATTCGTCACCAAAAAATAGTTTGATTCATGACCAATTAACGAAATTCTGGCACTCCTGCATTTTCGCCATTAAGAAGAGAGGAATTGTCCAAAGAATATACAAAGTGGTCCATAAGTAATGGCTCAAAGTTGAATGGAAGATGCTTGGCCTGAAAATATAGCAACCTGACGCAACTTCTTCCGATAAAATATTGATGATAAGAAAGATACAGGGTGGCAAAGTTGAAATGTCAAAAATGTTTTTTCCTCAGTAAATTGGAAGGTTTTGGATAAACAAACGTAAAAATTTCAAGATAGGGGCTTAAGGATCTGGGAGATCATAACATGTTATCCATTTCGATGTTTTTTCTAGAGGGCGCCACAAAAGCTATGTTGTTGGTGTAACTGTACGACAAAAAGGTATGCCTATTATTAGTCTCAAAAGTGACTGGTTTTCGAGATATTCGCATTTTTAAGGCCCCCACATAATTTTTATTTCATCTATTAGCACAAAAATGATAATGTTAGTATAGGCGATAATGTCAGCAAATTAGATAACAGCTATGATATAGCAAGAACATTGATAATTTGCAATGAGATAGTCATATATTTTGAAAGATCGCCGGAGACGGAGGGTGGTTACCTCAAAGCAACCTCTTTGAGGAAATTTATTGCAAAATTATCGCAAATTATTAATATTCTTGCTATATTATAGCTAATAATGAATTTTCTGACATTAGCGCCTACTAAAATTATCATTTTTGTGCTAATACATTGAATAAAAATTATGTAGGGGGGCTTAAAAAATGCGAATATCTCGAAAACCTGTAACTTTTAAAACTAATGATAGGTATACCTTCATGTCGCAACAATTATGTAGTTTTAATACTTTTCAATGAATAGAGGGATACCTACCGTTAACGATGAATAATTAAATCGCCCAGTTACACCAACAGCATAGCTTTTGTGGCGCCCTCTAGAAAATACATCTAAACGGATAACATATTATTATTTCCAGGCCAAAACCTATATCCTCCAATTTTTACGTTTGTATATCCAAAATCTTCCAATTTACTAAGAAGAAACATTTTTGACTATTCAACTTTGCCACCCTGTATCTTTTTTGTTATCAATATCCCATTAAAGGAAGTTGCGTCAGATTGTAATATTTTCAGGCAAAGAATCTTCCATTTCACTTTGGTTCATTAGTTACGTACCACCCCGTAGAAAACATCATCTTAGCTTTGTAATTGGAATGTATTAAAGTTATCATGTGAACAAATAAAAGTCAGAAAGTCAGAAAAATATGATAATATAAAAATTTTCAGTAGTAATACCCCTAGGGTCTTGATAATACCGAGATAATTTTGTCATAGAGAATCCTGAAAGCGTGTTGCTTTGAGCAACACGCTTGAAGGATTCTCTACGACAAAATTTTGAGTATTTATCAAGACCCGACGAGTATTCGATAAGATAATTTTTTACTTAGTAGATATCAAAAAAGTGATTGTCAATCTAACGTTTAATAATTTATTAGTTATAATCAAACAAATATTATTCATTTTTATTCAAAACTACAGTTGTGAAAAGTACAATTGGTAAATTAATTGAATCGTTAGATGCAATACCAAATATTCGCGACATTTTTAATCCAGTTGTCAGTTTGACGTTTGATTAATTTTTAATAAAAAATAAACACCAAGCTGAAAACACTACATGTAGGGTATTATCGCTGTAATACAGCGGTGATTGGATGAACTTTGACACATGACTTGAAATTAAGTAATTTGATTGGTTACTATATTCAGTAAACAATTATCAGTATAATTCGCTATTGGGTATCCACGAGGAAAACATTTCCTCTAAAAGTTATCCGCTGCCATGATGATCAGTTGAAAAAACACCTTTTTATTGGTTGAAATTTTTCATTAGAATTCAATAATTTTCATGACGCTGCACAGTTATAACCTATAAATCAATATCATAGTTTATAAGTGCGGATTTGTGATTGTTTGTTACCACTTTCCCCCAGTTTTGAATTTTTGGTATGAAAGCGGTGTTGTTTTAATGAAATTCAAACCAATCTCAGCCATAAACCGAAAAATAATAATTGAAGTGAACGTCGGAAAAAACTTTATGAAGTGGATAATTTTATCTACGGTAGATACAGCGGGGTTTTGTTATACAAAAATAACTGTAAATCTCCAATCAAAATTGGTATTGATTCAACATAAACATAAACGGGGCACCGAGCACAATGTTCCGTATCTGATTTATGTCGAAAAAACACAAAAACCGAACGAAATACAAAGAGAAATGCATTGGATGTGATTTATTTCTATGAATAAATTCATCGCGTTGGGTTTGTGTGTCAAAAGCGTTGTATACAGAGAGATGGAGAGAGAGAGAGAGAGAGAATGCTACGAACTCATTTACCCTTGCAGAATTAGCCAATTTAAAAAGCACCTCGCTACCAATTTAGCGCGAATCGTGTCAAATTACTCGTTGCGAACAGGAACGGTATTAATTTGGGAATTTCCGTCTAGATCCGTGGTGTGGAACGGAGAATAACGAAGCTGGTGGATTTTCTAAATTAAAAGCCAAAGGTTATTATATACGAGTTAAAAGTCTTTTTAAAACCCGTAACTACTACTATCGGGTCCTAAGGACCCAGCGACATCTAAATTCTTGAAAATAGCCCAGACATATTAGAGGGTGGAAAACGTGCTTCCAGTTATTCTCCAGTCATAAGTGTTAGTTTGTAAACTTGGATAATTAAGGTAAGTGGGCATGTAAATTTATGTATATTGCTAACTAGTTTCTTGAGTACGGTAATAATGAAGCAATATTATATTGTAAGATACTCATACTTGCGAATTTTTATAGTTATGAACGCCTCAACCAATGAGATACTTTCGGATCGCCAGTTGGCGGAGTTATTAGACGATGACGCTTTTTGGACAGATATGGACAATGATAACAATGCGCAGAACGTTGAAGACGTACCTATACCGGAAGAAGAAAAAGGCAGGGCTTTTGGTCAAATATTGAGTGGCGGCGACGAAAGTGATAAGGAAGAAGAAGATAACGAAATTTTCAGTTACAATGATTCAGAAAGCGAAGTTGAGGCTGATTCAAGTGAAGATGATAACCAAGAAGAACATCTAACAGATTCTTCCACTGATAGTAACACCGCTTCGACTTCAAACGCTTTACCACCTCAAAAAGCGTGGTACGGAAAGGATAGAACTAAATGGTCCAAAGAAGCTCCTTCTCGTAAAAAAACTTTACAGCATAATATTATAAAAAATGTGTTACCTGGTCTGAAAGGCACAGCTCGTGCAAATCGTTTGAAAACTCCGTTGAAAGCCTGGAAGTTACTCTTTACCGACAATATGATTCAAATTATTGTTGAAAACACTAATTTAAAAATCGACGACATGAAAGCTCATAACAGTAAATTTGAAACAAGCAGAAACAGCAGAAAGACATTTTTGCCTACGTTTGTACAAAACACAGTCATTTTTTTGGAAATGAGAGCTTTTATAGGGCTTCTATACAGCTCGTGCAAATTGTTTGAAAACTCCGTTGAAAGCCTGGAAGTAACTCTTTACCGACAATATGATTCAAATTATTGTTGAAAACATTAATTTAAAAATCGACGAAATGAAAGCTCATAGCAGTAAATTTGAAACAAGCAGAAACAGCAGAAAGACATTTTTGCCTACGTTTGTACAAAACACAGACAAATTGGAAATAAGAGCTTTTATAGGGCTTCTATACAGCTCGTGCAAATCGTTTGAGAACTCCGTTGGAAGCCTGGAAGGTTACTGGAAGGCTACAATCTTCATTATGTGGGTTTTCAGCTCAAACCACTATTGTTTCTCATGTTCCAAAACAGGGAAAAGCAGTTATCCTAGTCTCTAGTATGCATCACGATAATTCCGTAGATGATGTTAGCACAAAACCCGAAATAAATTTATACTACAATGGCACTAAAGCAGGTGTTGACGCACTTGACGAAAAATGTGCTAATTATTCGACGTCAAGAAGAACTCGCAGATGGCCAATGTCATTATTCCACGATATACTAAATATTGCTGGAGTGAATAACAGGATCATATACCAGTTCGCCCAAGAAGGAAAATAAATTTCTAGGTACAATTTCCTCAAAGAGCTAGGACGTGAATTGTATACTCCGTACATGACGGCTAGAATATACAACATGCATGTACCTCGCAAACTTCGTTCGATGGCCGCTGATATTTTAGGAATTGTCATGGAAGAACCACCTGTACCTTCGGAAAACCCTTGCAGATCGAAAAGACCCAGATGCCGCGTTTGACCGCCAGGGAAAGACCGAAAAACAACTAAATACTGCGTGTAAAATTCCCATACGTTAAAAATGTGCGGCTACAATGTGCCCAAAATGCATTTAACTATTATTTTTTATTATCATGTTATAATAGAAGCATAGCTTGGTTAAATAAATGTAAGAATAAAGTTTTTGACAAAAAACATTATTGTCATAAATTTTTCAATTATTGGGTCCCTGGGACCCTCTAGTAGTATTCACGTGGCGTATTTTGAGTAGTAGCCGTTACGGCTATGTATTGTGCTCTAGCACGTTTGCTTAACGTTTTGTCTAACGGATATAATAACAGTTCAATATGCTCTTACAAATACTATGAAAAGCTTGCAGAAGCTCTTAACTGTCAGGTAAAATGCAATTACATGATTTTCAATATTCAAGCCAAATGATAATAGAGGACGGTTTTCGTTTTGATAAGACATTTACAATATTTTTGTGAGAAAAGAAAAATGGGCACTACCTGAGAAATTATTAGTGGCTTGTTGCGCACAATAGCTTTCTGCTCCAATAACCTGGTGAGGGTTGTGGAAGGGAAGGGTACTGACAACTGACATTTTCAACTGAAAATTACCTCAAGGGTCTACCAGCTTTAACAAAAGGAATTGGATAACTCAGGATGTGGTTAAACCATTGTTATAGTTAACCAACGGTTAACTTCAAAAGGTAAATTGTAACACGAGATTTTAGACGTTCACCAACTGGTTAACCTTCTAAAAGTTTACCATCAGATCTCAGAGAGTTAACCTATGGTCAAACACGGAACAAAACTATTTCATTCGTTCTGTCTGTTTGTCTGTTTTAATTTGATCAATCAGGTTTGCAACTGACGTATTATAGTTAATTTTGATTTCCATTGATAAGTTAAAAGATGAAGATGAAGATATATTTATCCCGTGTAGCATTTAGTACGAATTATTTTGAACAAAATGGAGGAGCTGGAAGAAGCAAAAGCTGATTCACAAGAACTTGCAGATGACTTTAGAGAGTTGATTTAACTTGAAATGATTCCCAGAGCCTCTAGAAACTTACCCATTATATTGATGAAATTAGAACTAATAAAGTGAACTGAAATAACTTCATTAATTTGAAAAAATTTGAAATCAAATTATTTCACACAACCCTCACTTATCAGACCAAATACAATCAAAAACACTTCAAAACACACAGTATGAAACTAAATTACTAAATGTACCTAAATGACAATAGCGGGAACGAAAGGTTGAAATCATAGATAAAAAATACTTACCCATAGATGGGAAACTGACCCGTGGCGCCCTCTATTTGTACGGGTGGCGTCACCTTGAGAGTCCCGTCAGTAACTCTAGCACAAATCAGATGGTTTTGAGCTTCGCTAACAGCCGAAAAAGAAGATTCCTGTAATTTTAAAGTTTTTGGCGGCATATTCAAAATCACTGCATTTTATTGCAAAATGACATTTATGGTCTATTTTTTGATATTTCATTTAAAGTTACTCAACATCAGATTGATATCACAATAATAACCATCAAATAGTCAAGTAAAATTAAATGAAATGTCAACAAGTGGACCATATAATGACTGAATTGAGAAAAATAAAGCAATAATCATCAAGTTTATATATTTTATTCAATAAAAAAAGCATACAATAAGTTAAACGTTTTTTCACATATTTCAATGACAAACATGAAGAAAAATAAATGTTGGGAATTCAACAGCAATGCTTGGAAGTTCAAAGCTGTATGGAAGAACAACTACTTCTGTCACTATTCATTCAATCAAACATGTTTCTCATCAAGATAGAGCTTACCGGGTGCACCTCACATTACAGTCTTTCGTAATACATATATTCTCGACATTGTCTCTTGAAATTAAAGTCCCACTATAAACAACAAAAACCAACAACGAATACTCAACACACACACACACAAATAAGTAAAATAGTTTTTAAAAACGAAAATTGGACAAACTCACGATACACGTCAGGCAGTTGTCAGGTTAGGATCATAGATAACACATTAGGATGTCAGCGCTTATATGTGGAAGAATCTGCAACTACCACTAACTGCGTTACAGTTCTCACTAAGGGCCCGTTTTACAAGAGAGATTTATACTAGGTATAGTTATACTGGGTATAGAGTTATACCAAAATTTATACCTAGAATAAAATTAGTTGGTTTTACGATGCTTTTATACACCGGTATAGCAATTATTACTCCAAGAATTGCTATACCGGTTTAAAAAAGCATCGTAAAACCAACCAAATTTAAACTAGGTATAAATTCTGGTATAACTTTATACCCAGAATAACTATACCTAGTATAAATCTCTCTTGTAAAACCGGCCCTAAATTAGAGATTTTAGTTCTGACGGGATCCCCTACCCTGGTTGAAATGTCAACTGAAATCCTCAACTTCTGAATAGTGGTTAAACCATTGGTCCGGTGACCAGTGGGTTAACCTGCTGAGTTATATTACACCCTCATTAATTGGTGAACAAATTTGACAATTTTACCAAAGACCTGAAGGGAATACAATCCTACTAAGAAAAACTAGAGTGCCTGACAATTCGCACCAATAAAAAAACGTTAATGAGATGCAAATGGAAAAATTTCATAATGCAGTGAGGCATATCGTGAAACGCTACTAACTTCTCTTTTTCATCATGATGGTCGTCTCCTACATCAGCAATACCATACTCTATCCCTCGGATCGAAGCCTCAATAAATGACTACCATGAATATGCTTGGTTTTTAACGCATACAACAAGAATGAAATGAGTGCTCAAATACGGAAAAAGATAATTCTATGGTGAACAGAAAAAAAATTCTTAGTAGGGCCCAGAAAAAAATGCTAAAAAAAATTCAAATGAATAAGTAGGTAGGGGAAGGGTGTACAAAATGACATAGTCGGGTGAAATGACACAGTGCTTGTATATACTGAACTCATCGTTCGGGAGTGTTAGGAAACGAATATGTTATTGTAGCGTGGGTTTCAGTCAGGCCAGTTCCCATTTTGTTCCGCTCTATTGGTCATAGAGAAAGCACGTTCGATTTTCCAATATTTGACATAAAAAAAGTTTTTGGCGCGCTATATTAAAATCTGCACAACATTTTTAGTGTGATAAATTGGTAAGTTAAAATATGTATGAAAGGTTATAAGAATTATTGCTTTTATGTTTGCATATTTCAAATTAAGTTGATAAGTTATTGTTTTGTCAAAAATTGTATTTGTTTGAATTAGGTTTGCGTGTGGTAAAATGACATAGGTGTAAATAGGGCAAAATGACATTTTGCCCGACCATACACAATAAAAGAGAATGTGCCTCACAAATGGCTGAAACTACAAACATTGCAGTTTATAATAGTATCCAACTAGCTGCAAAAGTTCATATTAGTAACAATGTACAGCCTGGACCTTCCTCTTCTACCATAGAACCTCCTACTTCTACAACGAATCAGAAAAACTTGCAAAATCCAACAAGTGGCGTTTTACTTTTGGCTACTCCAGCTGATTTGAGTCTAGTTCCAGTTGGACCGTTTGTTTTAGGCCAGGGAAAAAGGAAGCCAAGTAAACGACAAGGCACTTCTGGAGTGCTATTCTGTACGCGGCATTGACAGTCCTCGGTATCGGTATGTTAACAACAGCCATCGGTTGCGCGGTCGACGGGACTAATGTAACGCTATTCTGTATGCCACGGTTTTCGACGCTCGGAATTGCAACCAAAAATTATCGGCATAGAAGTGACGTTACTCGATTCGGTACATGTTTCCAATGCGCGATGAGGGAAACTGTCAAATCTGTAACCAAACCAAAGGGCACGTTGAAGATTAGAGCAAATTATCCCTTGTGATATTACCCAATAAAGGATAAAGAAGAAGAAGAAGATTAGAGGTTATTTTTTGGTTTCATTGGGAGGTAGGGTCATATAATTAGATAATAGATAGTGATAGTGACATATCTTTTAGCTGTTATCATGTTTATATTGATCTGGCGTTAACATTTATAGGTATCTCGTATTTTTCAAGTCTCAAAGATAGGATAAGTACAGATATTTAATTATTTCAAAGGAGTTTCTTGTTCTATCAAAACTAAGCGTTATGATACCGCTCAGAGGGATCATTTGATTCAAGACAAGGAGAGTCATTCAAATTATGCTGCAGGAAAATTTTGAGGAAAAAATGGGAAGGACTTATAAAGCAGTAGATTAGACACTATACACAATATAGTTTCTCTTCAAATATTAAAAAGTCACTTAAATAATCCGCAATTCCAGCCAAATATCAACAAATAATGAAAATTTCCTTTCAACGAAAATCGATAACGGTTACCGTGGGGCTCATTAGATCACGGTAGACATACCGATTCTCATCGACTCGAATTCGCGATATCGGTCGGTGAAAAGGTATATAGGATACCGCACATGCGACTTACCGACGGCTGTCGATAACTGAGTCTTACCGTTACCGATTTCTCTCCGAAACGAGTTACAGAATAGCGCTCCTGTTCTAAATTCAACTCCAAATTTGGAAGAGGCTGAGGAAAAAAACAAACCAAAATTGGAGATCCCAGAAAAAAAAAGAACCGTGAAAAGAAAAGTCGTTCAAGAATCCGAGTCGGAAACAGAAAGAGACCCTTTTTCTGCTAATGAAGAAGATGATGATGCTGCATGCATTTATTGTACAGAACTGTACACATTTTCTAAAAACGGTGAGCTATGGCTATGATGTTGTTCGTGTCAAAAGTGGGCACATGCTGAGTGTGCCAGGGTAGACAAGAAAACAAAAATTTTTGTTTGTGAGCTTTGTACCAACTAAAAATCATTAAACAGTATTGATGTGTCATTTTGCCCCTCCAGGTGGGGTAAAATGAACTTTTCTTGTTAATTTTTAAATGTTTTGCCAAAAGTCTATATTTTGTCCCAATTTGTTAAAACCTTATTGAAGTGTTGCAAATACGTAAGCTTATGTTTTATCCATAATTTAGTTGAAAGAATGTTTTTTTAATTAAGAAAATTCTATTTTTTTAAATGTATGTCATTTTGTACACCCTTCCTTTACTAGTACGCTTAGAAGAATCCTATATTTCAACATGTTTAAATGAAATAATATATAAGAGAAAGAAGAACGACATAGATGAAAAATGTATCATGTACAACTTACGTTCACTAAATTAATTGCAATAGAAACATTTGAAGGAACATTGATGTAATATTTCCAATGCTACTCCAAATAACTCGTGAACCATAAAATGTTAAACTTATTATACATGAATATAGTGGAAAATTTGTTGACGCAACTACGTGATAGCTTGACTTATGACGGTATCTAAAAACATAAAAGATAAAGATTTGCAGAATATTCCTTGTCGTATCATCTCAGTCAGCTCCATAGCTCTTTAATTTCCAAATCCCATAATTACTAAGCATGAATACACACTACCAGAACCCTGATGCATTGAATAGGAAATTATAATTAAAATTTATATGTTCTTCCACTTAAAATACTTGCATGTCTTAGCTCTACTGCTTTCGGCTGAAGAAAAAAAGTTTTTCACACAATTAAGTCTATCATCAACCAATTTTAGAGAAGAAACAAATCCCGATTTACTTGAGACCAAATAACATGCCTTCTCAATACTCGGACAAAGAAAGCTTTGTTTCTACTTGTCGAATGATGTATCGGATATTATTATTATATTTAATGGCAATCCAGAAATTATTGAGAATTAAAGCAGACTTTTATATAGGCAACATCAATATTTTTGTTGCTGAGAAGCATTACTATGAAATCATCTCTTTTCGTGGTGTCATCAATAAATATCTATTCTTAATCTTGATGTAATTAACGAAATTCGATTTTGTTGCCGATTTTTCGTCGAATGGAAATGCTTTGTGAAGCGATGAAGATATATTATGTTCGACTTTTATTCATTCATTCAATCCATTGTCGTTTTATTTGGCTGTGAACACGTCACGCTTTAAATTTTCTAACAGCAATTGTCACTGACTGTAATTTGTTTTTATCAGTGAACAAGTAACATTTCGTGAAATATCGCTTATTGCTAGTTGGAATCATGTCCCGGTATCATGCCCACTACGGATTTGATAACTTTCTCATATTTGCTTATTGTGTCTGCCGTGAATTTGGACGAATATCCTCCAATTAGCTGTTTTCTGCTTCTGTTCTGGCGCGATGTGCCATTATTCCCGAGAATTATCCCGAATGACTACGCTGGAATGGATAGTGACGCTAAGCCCTGTCTGCCCATTACATCCGACTTTTCGTTGGTCTCTTATTATGACAGTCTTGCCCTGGTATTGAGTCTACGACGTTTGAACGGTCTCCGAGTGCGTTTAAGGCAAAGGCTAATAACTTTGACTGGCCACTCTTGAAAATATAACACCATTACTTCAATGTTGTATTTGGATTCACTCTTGTGTTTTTCATTCCTGAATATTCATATGCCATCCTGGAGGAGTTTTAAGAGTAATTAATATACGGTGCTACAGAAGATATTTTATATAAAAATCATTGAAATCTGCAACTGAACCCTAAGAATTGGATTGCCACACAATGCTATGTCATTTTAATGGAAGTAAATTATAATTTTCGAAACAAAAACGAGCAAATGGCACGTTTGAATACATTTTTGGCATGGAAGGCGATAGAACTTTTTACGAGGTCTGAGGTGAGCACTTAAATAACCATCAAACGTTTTCCAGATAAATTATGAAAGTGTTATCTAACCTAACAAACGGTATCTAAATAAATAGAGAGCTAGAACTGCATTAAAGTTTTTTTTTTAAAGAATTCACAATTCGCTATTTGAACTAAATACGCAAGGAAAAGCTCTCTTTTGGATCAACATGACAGTATCATCAGAATAATTATTATTTTCTATACTGGCTTTGAAAATATTTTCAAGCTGTTCGTTCAGTTGAATTTCATTATGTCCTATGCATGCATGTTAATATGGTTTGTTCAAACAATTTTTTTCTTTTTCAAACATATTTGTGTTTGTCACCTTATCCTGGAATTGGGCGTGTCCCGTTGGATATTGTATCAAGAATAAATGAATAAATAAATAAATAATACCCTTAAATAACTGTTTTGGCTCGTGATTCCTCTTCTTAACATAAAATCTTCATCTACTGTACTCGCATGCACTAATGGATGCTAAAATTGATTCATAATTGGAGCTCACGTATAAATCTTGAAAACATCAAAAGATTTCAATCCTTTGCAGGAATATTACATCATACTTATATACACAGGGGATCCTAGAATGAAAGTTAGACTCTGATTATACCAAAAGAAATATATACAGTTCATTCTAAGTCTAGTCATTTGCATAATTATTGCAGTTGTAAACACAAAACTCGAGTTAAAATATACTGGAAACAATTTATTCCATCAATTTTATTATTGACATGTTTGTTTGGAACGGAAAGATTAGTGTGTATGATATATTGAGCGTATAATTGACTTGGATTAGTTCATTTTCATATTCTGTACCCTCGTCTGTACCCATATCATGTCATCGTATCATATTTGTTTCATTACATATAAATGTTGAAACAAAGTTATTAAAAATTGCAGTTGCTATCATATTATCTCCTTTCTTAATTACTTGTGTCATGACCATGTTTGTGTTAACTCACACTTAATTGTTACACAATATGTGTTTAAGTTTATTGACTTAATAAATGGACCTATTGTATCAACACTTATAATATCGAAAGCCTCTTGTAGAGTCTCTCTGATGACTAATGGTTCAGCATGTTGAATCTTAGCTTTGTTAGTTTGGCATTTATGGCTGTCACGGTCATCATGTAGTGGATGGTTATGGAGTTGATCAATAATTCAGTTTCGACGTAGTAGATTTCGAGTTTATTTGGAAACAGCACCACTACTACCAATAATGACTTTAGTCGGTTAGCAGCACTATATCTTTTTCAGTGTGTTCAACGAAAGTATCTCTGTTTCGAATTCAAGCTATTATTGTTCATATTTATGTTTTTTGACAAATATTCATTGTATGAATAATATATTTGTCATTAAATTACTGAAATTGTTCATGTGATAAAAAATGAGGAAATTTTATTGGTTCTTGGAACTATCAAAAAATTTTCAGATTAATTTCCGCACCATTTGTAGAAGCTACTCTCATTGGTGTAATCCAGTACGACGTACTAGCCCCAACACGCATATTGACCTTAAGCCGACCAATTATATAAACGCAGTGTATAAAAACCCTTTACAGGGAGACTCTTCGCATGATTCGCCCAGTTAACTAATCCTAATCTTCCTAATGTTTGGGGTTAGTACGTCATAACACGTCCCATTTGTTTCAAACACCTACTAGTTTTTGATTAATATATCGATTTAAAAACACCAGGAGATCTGTTCACTACGATTTTGACTCATGATATTGTCTGGACACTCAGCTGAACCATTATCAATTGGATTGGATTAAAAAGGATTTCATCTCTTGGTATTCCCCATTTGGAGTCTCTCACTGCTCACAATTGAATCTTTTTTAATTGAATACCTACCTTTTCATGCACTGATCAGTCGGAGTTTTCGGTTAATAATACTTTCGGCTCATAGTTATTAGGATATAGTGGAAAATCAGTCAATCAAAGCAACTCAATATTCATATAATAAACTTTTTTTTTTCATTTAACATTGAATTCAAAAAACAATGTATTCACATCAGTATCAATAGTTCTCATTAAAATTTCTGGCTACAAGTGCTTGTTATACGATAATAACTTTTCAAACGACCCCTGTATTTGTGGTGCTGGAAAGCTCTTTGCACTGGCAGTTTCGGCGTACATTTTGGTCTTACATCGGCACCCAAGATATATTTGTTGAGTTGTATTTCATAGACACGGCTAAAATGTTTTCTTCAGTACAGCTTGGAGATGCTGAATGAGAACCATCTGATGAAGCCTCTATTTTCATTAATTGCACAGAAATTCTACACAGTTTCACCCAAAATAAAACACACTGTACCTACGATATTACAATATGTACAATATTTCCATGATTTTTTCAATATTCATATATTAAATTGACGAGAATCGGCTCGTTCTGTTTTTTCCATTTTCAAATTGTATCGCGTTGTCAAAAAAGGCTTGGGAATAACTAGATTACCAACTATTATTTCAAAGCTTAAAAAACATAATACATGCGAATACTGCTTCTAATTGTTCTCTCTTTATGTTCACGTAGATTTATTTTGAATCCAAAATTCAATTAGACTTCTCAAAAGACGTGAAATGAAAATTATATTTATATATTATTGCCCATAGAGAGACAATGTGGAAGTCGTTTGTGTATTATGACGGGTTAATGATGATAAATGAGAAAATGACACTTCGTCTTGAGTGGATAATTAGCACCATACGTCTTTCCAGTTTTCTCTGGCTCTGGTCTTGACTCTATAGTAAATTATATCTCTTAAGGAGTAAACTTGTTCTTGAGCTGCAGAAATTAGAAGACGATTTGGGAGAACAGGCAAGAATATATTGTGATTAAGTTTCAACAATTATTATTTGTATTCAGTATGGAAAATGGGAATCTTCATCTCCAATATTTCGAATGTTTAATGGGCACTTTTTCCAAATAAAATCGTTTTGCCTTTGATATTCAAGAATAGACCAAAATTCATGTAAACTAATTTAGTGGGATTTATTTTATAGTTTAAATCAAAATTCAACCACTAGGGTGATTGGCAGTTCGGTATTTACAAGGATAGCAGTGAAATTACAAATTGTACATATTAATGGTTTCAAGAAAACTGAAGGAATCGTTAGTTTGGTCTATGAGTGAGAGCGAACTGTAAGGTGCTGGAGATCCTATGTTGTATTCGCTGGTTTGCAAACTGGGGACATTCTAAAATAACATATTTGATGGACCTATTTTCATTACATAGGGCATATTGAGGCGAGTCCTCTTCACTTATTAGGAATTTGTGGTTTAGAGCTGTGTGTCCAATCCTCAATCAAGTAGCTTTAATTTGTTTATCGAGGAGATTTATGTGGATTATTCTTTGTATTGTGGAGATCAACTTTCCTTGCAATAGTTCTACCCAAAAAATGGGATACTCCTTCTTTTAGATTTTCGATGTCATACTAGAAACTCAGCTACTGATTAGTATTGGGAAAGCGACCAATAGAGACATAGAGATTATGTACAGGCTCCTAAAGAAGCATAGCCAAAGAACGACTGGAATGAGTTATATCATGTTTGATAGCAGCACTCATCTAGGACATATTGGAATGAAGGTAAATGTAACAGCAGATGAACTTGCAAAGGGGGGACTAAAACCCTCTTTTGGTGACCTAAACCCTTTCGCAGTATCAGCTCCAATGTAATATTGGAAGAAATAGGCAAGGCATGAAAGAGGAGAAGATCTGAACATTTGTAAGACCAGTGGAGCTGAGACAATTGGAGATGAAAATTTAAACAAGGGTCCTAACGGGATGTTGTCCATAAAGATACTACAGAGGCAACAAGCCATAGAGAGCTGTGTAAGTGGAAATGTTCGTCTAAGCTCCGGTGAGAAAGGAAGAGACAGACAATAAGAGATTTTCCTGTCTTTGTTAATATATTATAGCATACACGCTATTAGAGAGAGACAATCTAAACCTCCCACTTTCTATCTATCTCTTGCTTCTTGCCTCTATCTTTAGTATCTCGATGACGTTTTCGCCTGAATGGGTACCTGTATGAGCTCATAATAATATAGAGGAAGAAAATGGAGAATGGAGATACTTGCGGATTGCACAATATCTAGAAAACAACTAGATAAAAGATAGACTTATAATATATTCCTGACAATGCAAATGTTGTTTGTGAAACCGGTCGATTAATATATATCTTATATTTCTGTATAATTCACTAGTTGTAGCGAAGTGGTCGTGATACATCTACATTGTTAGGCTGAACATAAAATGTGTATCTAAACTTTTCGACTCGTGGAGTGTCTTGAACAGTATCATAAAACTAGTCACGTACTTGAGTGCTTGAAACAAAAAACTATTTCGCGCAATGCTTGCATGAATTTCTCGTCTATTTGTCTTTGAGTGTGACACTCTCAACTTTAACCACATTTTTGGTATTTTATTTGGAGAAAACACTGAATAGGGGTTTTGAATACTGAGTTATTCAGTGAGAATTGTAGTTATCTTAAGGAGAAAAAGACGATGTTGATAGTCTATAAATATACAAAGTTTTAGAATAGTAAAACTTTTATTCTGAAGACGGTACTAAAAAAAATGTTTGACCATGCCGTTGAATTCTACGCAAAAAATGGCATGAACTTTGGTGAAGGCAATATTCGCATACGGCACAAGCTTCATAATTTTCAAAATCGTTTTTCTTGAGTAACAAAGTCACAAAGGGATTTCTCATATATTTTTCTCAGTTCTCCCATAAAGAAGATAGGTGAATGAAATTCTGTCTCAGCAATACTGTCTCAGTCATATGTTTCTCAATTTGGCTGTGCTTGTTGTTGACTTCCTGCACAGCACCGTGACCAGAAATAGAGTTTTTCATTGTTAAACTTCTTAAATCCGGACGATGTCGCAAAATATCTAATACATGGGAGGAAATGTGACAGTTGCGGTTCTGAAAAACACAACTGTCACTCCATATTCTTAGCTCCTCAATATAATTGTTATTTGGAATTATTTCTATGATTTTGCGGAAAGCACAAGCATAGTAACTGCCGGATCTCTCAGCAAAAGTCTATATAACGTAAAACCACTTTTCTTATCATTATCTTTCTCAATCATCATGGCTCTCGTCTGTTATTTCCTGTTCAATACCACTTTTGGCAATATTCAGCTACATTCAGCAGATTCTATTATTCATTGCCGTCTTCAATTTTATTGTGTTCACTCATAGGCTTTCTTTGTACCGTTCTTGTTCAGTATATAGATTTATTGACTCCATAAATTTGATTTCTCTCTTGAATTTCTGTTCAGTACTACCTACTATGTTCAATTCTATTGGCTTCACTTTCTTTCGTGCTTTCAATTTCACCTAACTGGTTTTCCTGGTAAACATTCTGCTTAGTACCCTCTGTATTTGGTATGGGACGCTATGAACAATCAAAATATCACAGTTCAACGGTTGTGGAAACATTATAGCTTTGTTGGTTCCAAATATTTTCAAATGCAAATAACATCAATTTTTGTTGTTCAACAAATTAAAACATATTGGAAATTTTATTAATAAAGTGTAAATAATAATTACTTATATTTAATATCTTAAACGACCTTCTAGACATTATTCTCGTTAAAACTAATATTTTTAGTTCTAGTTCTAGCTGTGTAAGCAAGCAGATAAAAACATGTGAATATTGTGAATAACTTGAATTGCATGCTTGATGGAACTTCTTAAAATTTCTAATTGTACCTACCAGATGGCTGAACCAAGCAGCAAAACTATTTATTTTCTTCATATAAAACTTGGATATCCCAATATCCCATTTTTCTCTTGAAACCTTGTTATTCTAATGTATAGGTGCTCACTGCTGCTCCTATATAAGATTCTACATAAAAAAGATAAATATTTGCTGAGCCTGTATACATATGGGACAGAGTTCTCAATTTTTTTATAACTTGGGAAACACTGTACCTGTACCTGATACCTGTTGAGACAAAATTCTTAATAATAATTAAACATATAGTAAACCCTTTTTTTTCGAAAAGTTTCACTCATCAAAAAATATTAAAAATTAAACCAACCAGTAGTTTATGTATGTGTTTTCTCTAATCAAATTGAACAAAACCAATATGAAGCCAACTAATAATTTCTCCTCTTTTTCAGGTAATCACGATAATTCGGTAAGTAAGCTAATTCAATTTTCCATTACCGACAAACTTAATAATTGTTTCGGTGAAATAGTGAATATGTTGTAGACATATGGCAAACTTCGAACCTTACCAATATTATTGGACATAATTATCATCACGTGTCCATGCTAGATATATCAGATATCGAAACAGTGGTACTATACATTTTTCCAGAATGACGTTACTGACAGGCGAACCTTATTTTTCTGGAAGGCACATGTCACATTTCACTTAGTTAGGATGATAATTAAACTTTTTTTTTTCCCTTCGGAGCCGTCCTTTCGCCGGTACCACCTC
>CAJUYI010003793.1:0-21320 GCA_910591695.1 Galerucella pusilla | reverse complement strand
TTTCTTATGGTTTCATTGTCACTATTGTTCGAAAAATGTTTTTTTTTTAGTTTTAACTAAAAGATCCCGTTTTATAACTTATTGCGTCACAAATTACGTCATTAACATACTCCCCTATTACCGTTCTATCGCAAAAATGCAGTGGGAACTGAATAACAGTTCCCGTTATATCAACGGGATCTCGCGAAAAAATACCTTAAGACGCAGCAACTACTTCTCGGGCTATAGGCACCGACGGTCATTAAATTACACTCCACAGTCAAACGGAGTTGATATATCTACAAGATATTTAACACCAACCATTCTAGTTTGGAATTAGAAGGGACAACATAACAGACCGGTTTCAGCGTATTTGCGCCTCATCAGTACAAGGTAGATGTTCTCCGTCCGCGAGCTCTAAGAGCTTAATGACGAAGTGAAGAAGACACCAAAATCACAATCAATACATGTCTTCCAGTAACGGAAGTGCAAAAGTACTGACAATAGCGACATCTTCATCCCCAACTGCAAACCAAAATCCGAAAAATCTTGTGTGTTTGGAACAATAAAGTATTAGGAGGTAAAGATTTCACTATCGTCACATGTCACATTTCAGTTACTGGAAGACATGTATCAGTTGTGATGTGGATGTCTTCTTCAGTCCGTGATTGAGCTCTCAGAGCTTCTGGACGGATGATATCCACCTTGTACTAATGAGGCGCAAATACTTCGGGACCAATCTACAAATTATGCTGTACCTTCTAACTGCAAACCAGAATGATTGGTGATAAATACCTTGTAAATATACCAACCACGTTTGACTTTAAAGGGTAATTCAATAGCCGTCGGTGCCCATAGCGCAGAGAAGTAGTTGTTGCTTGTTAGTTAAACGGTCACTGTTTTTGGAAAATATTTCTCAAAACTTATGAAGCGTTAGAATTATTATTATTCTGCGATAACTATTGGTATTCATAAAATGTGTTCCACCCCTTCTCTAAACTAATTTATCTGCTATTTTGTATCCTTTATTACTGAGTGAATGAGCAGTGGAGTGACAGTGTTGTGCTTGCTCAGTTCATTGAGTTTCCCCTCATATATTATCATCTCCAAATTAATTACGCATGATCCCTTCGATGGTTGAAACACCTTTTTGGGGGAGTCAGCTTGAATATAAGATTGGAAGAAATAGATAATGCCAAAAAAGAGAAGATCTGACCATTGGAAAGATCTAGTACGGCTTAGACAGTTAAATCAAACCTGTTGAGATGAAATTAATGCATTAGTCAAAGTAAAATTGCACTAAAAGTTTCAACAGGGATTCTAACGGGACATTGTCGCCTGAATGGGCACCTGAAAAAGCTAAAATAATTTAGATTCTATGGCGTGGAAAAAGCAACCTTCATCCACCTACTTGCGAATTCCACAGCAGCTCAGAACCCTAGGGCATAGCTCCTAGGAGATTACTGGATAGAGGAGGAACAATCACCTAAGTTAAAGTCTGCAGATATTCCAAAATTTCTCCGGAAAATAGGACTAGAGCTACTATTTTCTAAGACTTTCCTACATGCCATGCCATGTCATTGGGCATGTTTTTACTGCTTCTGTCATGCAGATACAGTCCAGTTCAAGTTCTGCTGAATTTGTCTCTTTTAGTCAATGGGCTAGTCCTACTGCTCCACGCAGTGGTTCCATATGCAATGATTGGTCACACTGTAGCAGTGTACTTTCAGGTCAACCTTGGGTAACAACACTAATTTCTTCCTGCACACCATCAGAGGAGCCGGTTTTTCTTTGTGAATGATCTTCTTCTCATGTTTATTCTGTAAAGAGCAGGCCTCGATATTCGACTTGATTGGACTTGTTTCCATTCAACATCGCTCCCATCAGGTTTAACGGACATAAGGATGAGTTTTTCTTTCTTTAGTTAACGCTATTAGGATGGTTTTGGTGAGGTTGATGGACTTGACTATACCAGCTGTTTGTATATAGTTCAGACTCCGACTGTAAATCGGTAACTGCTGCATGTATTTTGTCTACCTGCTCTCCCATACTTTCTCTGCAAGGAACTTGCACTTCATCCTGGGGAAGTTTGTCAAAATGTTATTTCAAATCCATTAAGTATTTTAGTTTCCACATTTTCTTTTGATTTTCTGAAGTAGTCTGACTGTAACCATTCCGAGAAAGTGGAGCCGATTGGAGTTTTGATTGTTATGAAAAACGATAAAACATGGATATGATTGCAATGTGTTACTAAAAGTAGCCATGCTTTATTATTATACACAAACTCTGCTACACACCTAGAGCGATAAATATTTGCACTCAACGCCTAGACGTTTAAGTTGTTGAAAATTTAATTGAAAATGGCTTATATTAAAATGCAGTAGGTATGAATGGAAATAACCAAATAACCACAAGTACATTTATTGTTATGAAGTTACTATTCCACTGTTCCAAATAATTTTGAATAAATAGATTGAATATAATTGCAACAAATATAAACAGATAACCTTTTTCAACCTTCCCTCCAATGTATGGGACTTTTATTTCTTTTAATGTGCTGTATTTATTTTTCATTGATATACTTGACAAGCGGAGGGAATTACTTTACAAATCTCCGAATTAGAACTATAAAAAGTTTTGCCAAATACATCCAACGCTTGGGCGAGCACTTTTATACGATGGAATTTTCTACTGATACAATTCATATATAGTCAAAACATTTGTGAACAAAACACATTCAATGTGCAATTTGGTTATAAATGGTCCAGTAAACAGTATGGTTTGAACCAATTTGAAACACACTTGGTTTTATTCGTTTTTCACAAGTCTGGAAGCTGTTTTTATTTAAAAATATGAATATTCACATAAAATAGACAAAATAATATTATTCTAGTCACTATCTTGGAAGTACCTTGTATTTCACCAGTTTGTGAGAGCCAATACAGATGATTATAACTTGTTTTACGAAATCTAAGGATTACTAGATTGGGAGTGTGTTCCGAAATGGTAGAGTTCAGATTTTTTGAGCTAATTGACAATTGTATTGCTAGCAGTTGTCTTGTTCAATAAGTGATCAAAGCAAGTCTAAAGTTCGAATTATCATTGGAGATAAAACAAGGTGGAAGTGGTGAGCAAATGTGACATTATTGTGAACAGAATATGATGTTATAATAAGTAGTTCATGTCAAATTTGATGGTAAATAAGTATGTACCACTGTATGTTTGAATTATTCTCCATTCACATTTGAGCACAAACTGGGAGTCTACAGAAGTTTTGGTATCGAAAAATATCATAATATTGAACCTACTGTAATGTAAGTAAGTCTAAATATGGAGATATTAACAAAAATAAGAATAGTTCAAGAAAAAGCATGAACTTTGTTAATCAAACTGAATAAGGGCCGGTTTTAGAAGAGAGATTTATACTAGGTATAGTTATTATGGAAATAAAGTTATACCAGAATTTATACCTAGAATAAAACAAGTTGGTTTTACGATGCTTTTTTACATCGGTATAGCAATTCTTACTTTTCTGAAGAAAAGCCTAGCCCACATTATGGTCCGCCCTTTCTAAACTGAACTATAGGATACAAGTGAATATTCAGAACTAATAGCATTTGGGAACGAAAATCGGTTGGGTATAAACCTATCAAACATTTCCATATTAACCTTCCGTTGGTCGCGCCCGGTCTCAGGGACCGGGGCATAATAAACTAATGCCTATTTTTCTAAATATCGGAGTGAGAGATAGCGGGGATCGTCTACCTTCCTAACGCAGCTTTCTTTTAGCGGCAGTACGTAAGTGAGCGCCGTGGGAGTAAGGTGGTATGTGTTAGGGCGTTTCCCGGAATCTCAGACCCGGATGTACTTCAGTAACTAAACCTCTAAAAGAAATTTTTGATATATTTAACTACTTCATAAATGAGGAAATGGTTCAATTAATTGTAGATTCAACAAACACGTTCATTGAGTCGATCAGATCAAACTATGCCAGAGATAGAGATGCGCTTCCCACCAATTCCGTAGAAATACGAGCCTTATTTGGCTTAGTATACTTGGCTGGAATTACAGGCTCAAACAAGACAAATACCGCCGATTTATATTAAAAAATCTAAATATAGCATGTTTTTCTATAGCTCACATGAAAAATCACATTTATTTTCACTAATTCCCAATTTAACTAAACCCGGTCTAGGAGACCGGCGCGACTATTTGACTCATAAATTAAGGCGCGACCAACGGAAGGTTAAATATTGAAGGTGACAGTTTTCAACAGATAATGGGTTTTGTGTGTTTTGCTTACTTTATGACAATGAAATGACAATAGTACGAAACAAGTGGTTGGTATGAACCCTTTTTCGAAAATTCTATCGCCGATTGCGCAATATCTAATTTCACCGCATTAAAAAAATATACAGATGGCACGTTTCGACGTACTTGGAGGATGGGAATCAACTGCTGTTGACGAAGGGTATGTCAACAATTCTTTCAATGCGAAAATAAGTTGTGCTTCACAAATTTCAACCTACCTTCAACATCATATGGACATCAAGACGAATTTGAGTGTTCCGAATGTTCAGAAACAAACGAGACTGGATTAAAAACTCATATAGGTCAACCAAACAATTGTGTTTTCAATATTCACATCAATAAAACCAAAATATTCAGCATAGTTTATAATTTTTTCTTAATACAATTTTGTACATTTTCCAATCCATTCATTATGCATTATCAGATTTGCGAAATCTCAGGGGAGTCTAAGATGCTGGTAGTTCGTCCAGGCCTATTTGATAAAAAAAAATTAGGATATCCACAGGCTTCTGTTCAAGTAAGGGACCCTGTTTATCAAGTAATTTCCCAGGTGATTTGCCCAGGATTTGCATTCCGCAAGTAGGAAATGGAGGATTCTTCTTTTAGTCCTCTGAAACTACATTCTTCTTTATTCACTCGTTTGAGCTTTTTAAGTTGTCCTGTTAGGACACCTATCAAAGCTCTTAGTGATCATTTATTCTCAGTTGTAGTTTCCCAGAAATAACTTTGATTGCCTTAGCCCACCAAATATTTCTGATCTTACATTTTTGTGTGCATTTCCGTTTGTTTCAATATTATATTAGAGATGATACTGGACGAGGGTTCCGGTGAAATAATGAAGAATTGAAAAGTTTTTTGAGAACAAGAAAAAAGACTATCAAATTCCTTTATCAATTAAATAACAGTCCGTCGGAGTTTCAAATCAGAATTCCACTTTGAGGCTGATACTTGATACCCAAATTTCGTCTAATGAGTTTATTTTTAGAAGAATTCCGCCCGAGTCCCGGGTTCATTGCATACACCCTTCCCTTCGAAATGGAATAAAATAATAGTAAACCAAATTGCGGACGGAATTCTCACAAAAATGAACCTTAATTATAACTTAATCATGAAACTTGAGTTGTCCGCCGTTGGGCGTATATTATAAAGTGATAAATTTGCCTCGCTTGCGTAAACTATTCATTCTTGGAGGATTTCTATATATGTCATATAAGCTGCCGCCCCAAGGCGATAATATAATTTTGAAATCATAATTTCGTCACAATAAAAAAGCCTGACTAACTACAAACGAACAAGATTATTAGTTTAACTGGCTATTGATAATAGCCCAATCGAAATAAGAAGACAAGGTTGGCATATTTTAAGACATATCGCCCCAACGAACAATTAAAGTTTTATAATGGCTTTTAGAACATTCACAAACGTATTTTATAAAACTTCCACTGTTTCATAAACACTTTCACTATGTTCTTATAGCTCTTATTAGCATGGAATTGACACAGATTATAAAATAAATCACCTTTTAGACATGCTTTATAGATAATGTTTGTTGCTATAATAAAACAGTTTTTAAAAAACAATAATAAATTTCCAATAAGAATTGGAAAAAAACATTTATAAAACTGTTTTATAACAGCTCTTACTATAATAAAATGAGACATTCAAAGGACATTTTCAAAGCCGTTATTAAAAAACGTTTTGCCACGAGCGCAAAAGTTACACGATAAAAATGTTTTCTTAACATTCCTATCAACACAAATATGCAAATAGTTTCTTTAGTTGTTGTAGAAAGATACTAAAATCTGTTAACATAATAGCAAAGATAAAATAAATGACAAATGACTGATTCGGTATAAAAAGTACTTAATAATAAGATTGACTTTATATTTGTTTTTCACCTGTTTCTGTGGAGCAATGAAACAAAAATTTTATCATCTCTCGCTTTTATACCAAACTGCTTCAGAAAGCAATTCACTTTTATTAATAATAATTAAGAAACTATTTTATGACTAGTAAATATGCTTGTTACAAAACAGTTTTATTATTGCTTTTTTAGCGATAAATTAATCCAATGGAGAACCAATGTGAAATTATTTTAGCGCAGTCTCATTCAAAGCTAATATGCTCTATAAAAAGCATTTCATAAACGTTTATGAAATAGCTCTATAACTGATGTTATAATTTTGCTACGAAAACGTCTTTAAAACAATTTCAGTGACAGAACAGTTGAGCGCAACAAATTTATCGCGAATTGATACTTTATAGAACATAAAAGCTTCCACGGAGCATCAATAAAACAATTATAAAATATATTAGCTCGCTAACGATGTCGAATGGCTAGTTGGGGCTTTAGAGCTTGGACAAATTCAACAGGAAGAACTTTACATCACTCAAATCAAGATAGGTTTTGGTGGTACCAGCTACCAATTTTTTATTTCCAATCACTAAGTCGCTTCATCCTTGTTGGTTCCACGACAGAAAAACTGTTCCTCCAGACTGACACTGTTTAGACATTTCGATCGAAACTACAAAATGACCTTTGGTGTGCATATTTTCGTGTGTGAACATTAAGACGACGATAGACTCCTTCCAGCTGGAATTCAGGAACCGCCCTGGAATAGTATCACCCCCTTGGAAAGGTAGTTTTTGTACAGTTCCAAGAACCATACTATAAAGAGTTGGAGCCCGTCGAACAATATCTAGAACGATCTCTGGCCAGTTGGAATGAACCTAATGTCGTATACTGTGTGGCGTGATGAACGTCTAAGCGGGCTTAGAAACAGTACAAATGATGATCTGCAAGAAGTGTCTATTATGAGGATGTGAAACAAAGATGCAGCGATTCCTGATGGTGTCGTCTGAAGTATCTACAGTATACGTAACACAGCAATTGAAAAGAAAAGATAAAAAGAGATGAAGCAATAGAAAATAATCAAATGTGAAGGTATGTACTGCCTTCATGACAGTCAACAACAAACAAATCGTGGTGGTCAGAGAAAGTTTGGCGTTGACGTTGCCAAAATGGAAGTGTCTAAAGCGACTTCGAGCGGTAATTGAAGAATTTGCGAAACACACATTCACGCAAGTCGAAACAAGTTGATAGATATGTTACAAATCGAAAGTGTTCACTGTTTCTGCACTTTTGTTCTACTCAAAAATTATATGTTGTACTATATTGTATATTTTTTAATAACAATCAAATTCAAATCTAAGTGTTTGTGTTATTATAGCTGGAACAAACTTTGACTACTCACTAATTACTTTGAATTGGTTATCTTGGAAAGAATAAAAATGATCTGCACGGAATATATTCATGGAATAGTACAGTTTGAAGCATAACGGACATTTTATTTTAAGCAAAATGAACAAAATTCTATTACAGAATGACTTGGTCTGTGTTCCCATCATTTTACATTTTATTCCGCAGTAACAGGTATCTACATACTTTTTCCTATAGAATCCATTTTTGGTTCACCAGAATAATCCGCCGAATACGTCACATAAACCGTTTTTCAAATTCAATTCATGAACGCTCTCATAATCCAATCAATGAAGTGAAAATTTTCTGATCTAAAAATAATTCGAAAATGCTAGGATTGACTCAAGACTTCTTGCAAATTGTTAAGAAATCTGTTGATTGCTCGATAATACAAGTTTGATTGTGTCGTAATTGGACCGTAATTAACTAAAGATAAACTATTATGAACAAATTTAATAACTAGAGAAATACTCAATTGCGACCAAAATTGATAGGTAGGGGTTTTTTGGCCGCTGATTACGACTCATGCCTCGGAAAAATGAATAATGGAAAGCTGCCGGTCTTAACAATTTTCACGGAAGATATCAATCTCAAAAAAGAATACAGGGAATTATTTCAGCTAATTGCCTTTTCTGTGTCGTCTTACAGCTAGTTGGCAGCTATCAAGTGCAAAATTGGAAATAATTGGCATTACATTCCAAAAAAGCGACATAAATTACACAGTATGAATAAGTGAATGAATATAATTATCAATTATAATTTCATATTACATTAATAATAGTTTTATATTCATGAAGTGTATAAGTAATAATCTCCCACAAATGATTTAGTAAAAAAAATTACCTATCAAGTATTTTATTTTTTAATAAAACGAAAAGCAGAAATGGAGACAATTATATAAGAAATTCAAAATTCGTAGAAACGTTTTTGCACATAAATATATACATTTTTTAATTAATTATTGAGAGAATGGTTTATCTTTATCCAAATTGAGCAGACCTAAATGGTCCCCACAAGCATTGAATTCCAATTTAGCTAGTTGGCGGTTTAATTACTTACAGGCAAAAAATGATCTTTTTTGGCCTTGTTCTTGACAAATTATATCCTGATTTTTCAAGGCTATGAATAATTACCACAAAATCAATTAACCTACAATTACGTCAGAGCAAAACTTTTTGGGATATTTCAGGATAAAACAGTCCATTTAAGGACAATAAAGCTTAATGGTAAATTCAAAATGGGTATGCTTCGCTTAGAGCGTATCATTAAAAAGTCGAAACTATTGAAAAAAACATCGGCTGAAAATTGAATTCCCACCTCTGGGCAAGTAGGGCGTGAACTTATTGAGGATCAGTATTGCTATATGAACCGCTTTTTACAATATTTTTTGTTTCGAACACTCCATGCTAGATGGCAACCATTTTATGGCTTTTAAACAAACAGAGATACCACAAAAAAGTTCATTTGTCCATAATTTTTTTGGTCATATGTTAAAAGGTTCTTATGGGTCCTCATGTGCCAACTAAATGTTCCTCATTATTTTTTTTGTCACCCACTTTTTTCCAAATATTGAAGATGCAATAGTCCACGTTTACAGTCTATCTAGTAAAATGCCTATTCTATGAATCGTATAAAAACAAAAACAAAATTATTGGAATTGTCATATCAACGGCCTTAAATGGAGCCTAGATGCAGAAGCAAAAACAGCTTTTTCGTGAAATTTGAAAGGTCGATCAAAAGTGAGGATTGAAGAGAACTTTCCGTTTTGAAAACCGACAATGTTTACCTAAGTTGAAGGATTGAAGACTGAAAATTGAATAGATGAGGCTTTTACTGGATGAATATCCATACTAAACCTTGAAACACTGCCATTTGTTCAAACCTTCATTATATTTGAACTAAGCTCAATATACTAGTTCGACAGAGCTACTGTGTTAGCGAAACGCGTCATGAATGTATAATTAAGATTTAAACAAATCGAAGTGTTCTATTTTATCGTTTACTAAAGATTGAAGCAGCTACCAGTCTCTGAGACTCCTCATAAACTTGATAGGAGTAAGAGTGTAATAGATCTTTTTTTAAGTCTCAGTGAGTGTCACCCCAAAATACATACAATAGGTAGGTTTATTTTGGTACTTTTCCGTATTATTGGATTTGAAACACGTTCCCTAACAAAATTCCATTCACTTAATTACCGCATTTATTTTAGAATTAATTAGCTCACAATTAACCTCCTTGACTTAATAATTAACTCAGTTGGTCAAAAAAGTAGTGCACATTTGATAATATTTATTTCAATCATTATAAGAAATCTGAATTGTGTAATTCATCATTATTAAGGTACTAACGATATCTATCTAACAAAAAATTTTATATGTAAAATTGATAAAACAACCTAAAATATAACTGGCCTGTTGGCTCTGCCAGTGCCAAAAACTTGGAGAAAAAAAAAATCATTATTAAGGTAAATGATTAGTAGATAGATAATTCCATCAGACTTCAGAATCTATTCATCTACTCGAAAGTCAACTTTTTCACAAAAAAACTAACCGAAAATAAATAGAAATTGTAGAATTCTGACCAGTTTGTGTGTCTTTGGACAATCAGAATGAATGTGGAATATTTGCTTCATGGATAATTTTAATACTCTTCAAATCGATGATATCCTAGTACTTGACTTAAGTAAATGGCCTAATTTTACACAAAAAGTGGAGAGTAAAGAATGAATTTCAAGTATTGGGCGCTTTAATTATCTCGGAAATGGATCGCAACACTTCTATAGATTTTGATGTACAAAGATCTTGTAATATGGCCAACATTATGGTGGTATTTACATTTGTAACCCATACATTCATTTTCTGTGGACTTTGGGTGAGGGTTTGACCATTAAATCAACAACTATGTCGATTTATTAAAAAAATAAGACCTCATCGCAAAAAATATCATAAATTTGGATCGTTTTGACTGAAATATTTCAATATCATTATATGTGCAAACTGCTTATGCCTGCCAAAAACATCATCTGACAACTCTTGAGATAATCTTATTTTGTATGGATGTAATTTATTTTCACGTGTAATTTTCATGCGGACGTTTGCGAAATATCAAGTTTTCTGGATGTTTGTCTAGTACTTGAGTGTGGATCGTCCTTTAACGGGACGCAAATATTTGTTTTCAGTTGATGCCGTTTTTCTGCGCCCTGATTTGGATAGGCTAATCTTACTTAACACACTTTGTTAACATTTCTCATTCATTTATTGACAGTAGATCTCATTATAACTCCGAAATTATTGCATTTAGGTATAGGCAACATCACATGAAACATAATCAGTATATCAAAAGTCAAAAAGTATACAGGGTGATCCATTTAAAATTACAAAGTGGTATATTTTTTTAACAGCCATTGATAAAATTTGTAGAGTTTGCAGCATTTTTGAATGCTATTGCACCTTGTGAAGTAATTACGAATGTCCCAACACTACTGAAATGTGTAAAAACACATAATGTAACACAAACTTTGTCCAAGGATATGGAGGACTGGAAATTATTGTAACAAGCTATGCGTGAAACAGAATTTAGAAAATTATTGCTTTTTTTTTCTTGAAATAATATATTGAAGAAGATTATTTTTCATTTCTTGCAAGCAGAAATCACATGATTGTATTTTCACATAGTACTTTACACATCCTTTCATTTTAATTAGTAGGAAATATACAGATCCATACTTATTAATCGTATAGACAACTAACAGCAGATAACAAAGAGAATATGAATTAATGTCAAAATCGAATTTACTGTTCCGACCCTCACTTTGTGAAGTCATATCCAATTCCAAGGTTCGACTCCGAAATGCGCGTTCACTTTTCGGTCTTTTGACCTTTCGACGCACAAAAAACATATTTAAATATTTTTCTTTAACATATGATCGAACGAAGCAATAGATTAAAATTGGAGCTGCTGGTACTGAGTACTAGACTGCTGAATTGTGTTCATAATTTTACTACCATCGAAGAATCATTAATAACGACTGTGAACTGAAATTGTACTTATGCCCAACAAAACAACCCAAACAGGATATGAATACAATATTGAATTTCATATGTAGAGAAAAGTCCCAATTGATGAATCAGACTCCACCTACGATGTATCACTTGCTAGGGAAAGAGTACAATATGGAAAAATTGGTAGCTCATCTACATGCTATTCAGTTTCTACACAAAGTTCAATTTATTACCAAAATTGTTTTTTTCATATCTTTACTGTAGTAGTACTTAATATTTAAATATTTATTGTTCATTTGGTAGCGCTAACAACCTAAGGGGTCGATGCGCTTTATTTTTCTTAAATAAAAAAAAAATGAATCAGAATCTTTTTCGTTGGAAATTTAAGACAGCGAATACCTACTGTATAAATGCAATCTGATATTTCAAATACTGAAATACTTCAAAACGTTCTACATAATTTATAACAGCTATTTTATAGAGGTCAACAGACATCATTTTGAAATGTAATTTATCAATTTAATTTATACTGCATGAATTATTTTAATTCAGTTTTTTACATCAAAATTTAATTTATCATTACAATTTCATATTTTCTGCTAAACTCGTGTTGTACTATTGAAAGTTTAATTTTTGAGTAGAGCATGGGCGTTGCCTATTTAAAAAGATGTCACATTTTAAATAAATTAACTTCGTTTCCCAAAAAAATAAACTGCATGCTGAGAGAACAATATCAATTGGAATAGAAATCTTCAGGGTGCCTGTGCTAGATGACACAATCTACATACGTATAAAGAGTTTGTTGAACATTTGTTAACGAAGAATAAAGTTCTATTTTCATATGTCTAAATAATAATTTCAAACTTTCCAAACTTCATACATAATAAAAATATTACCCTTCTGTTCATGTTCAAATGGGTCTTAATAGGACCCAGACAGTGTTGGACTCATCTCCAAGAAATGCTTACCAACCAAACCCACTTTAAACTTGACGCTACTCCCGCTTCGGTATCACCATCCTGTACCCTAGCATACTCCAAAACGGGTGGCGGCAAACTCCTGTTGTATATTCAATAATATAAAGACGAAACGAGACCGTGTAATGACAAATACGTTCAATGATCATAACTGACTCGTTTAACAATAATGGATTACAAAATGTAATATGAACGACTATTTTACTGGACTGACCACTGTCAAACATACCCAGACATAAGTCATCTCACCTTTTGAGTGTGTTCAGTAATCAGTATTCACCGTCACTTCCCTTATGTTGCTCCGTCCCTTCACCAGTAATTCCACCGTCTCATTTGCATCCACATCCATCTACACCGTTCTATCTTCTCCACAATCTTCCTCAAACCCCTCTCTGCCTCTCCCTTTGCCGTACATAGCAGACACACATCATCTGCATTCACCGTTATCTCACATCTGTCTTCACATACTATCACACAAACCTCGTCAAACACACACTTCCGGAGAGTAACCTCTCACCCATGCTCATCCAGTGGGGTCCAACATTAACTCATCTCCCCAACTCTCCAAAAAGTCGACTCATTAGCTTCCTCTCATCCCTACTTTCTCCTTCCATTCGACAGATCAAATTGCTTGAAAGATAAATCTATGAAGTTGAAAGGTGGGATAATATATTTAAAATGTACACTTTTACATACTCCATTTATTCTTATTTACAATCTCTTTCACTATCTCTCTCAGTCTTGTCAATTTATTCTTCAGGAGCTTTTGCTTTTTATAATTATATAATATTCACAAATTCTCACAGACTGTACGTGAGTTCATCATTTCTGGCAAAAGCCTGGTGAAGGCTCTATTGGCAGATTAGCATGCAAGAGTCTGTAACCTCTGTACCTTTTTGCGCGTGATATTCGTATTTTGTCTCTGATGCTTTCAGGTGAACAATGGTTATAGTAGTTCATTGCAATTCTTGTTATGAAGTGCTTTATGAATATAATTTTGAATTGAATTAGTTGTTAATTGAAAAGTCAGCAGTAAAGTGCGAGTACAGGGTAAGTGAAATTACCGAGCCTGTCGATACCTTCACATCACCGATTTTCATGTGGTAATACCTTTCTCCCAGATTCACTGGTGATATTGAATAGCCTGGAATGCCAAGTTCAGTCAGCTTGAAAATGAGTCCAGGGAGCCAGACCGGACCAAAATGCTTTTTATATATTCAGAGATACCCAAATATACGGTTGTTTTCTTTCAAAGCCTTGTCTTGCGTAATTTATTACTCTTATGAATTGTGATCCATGATCCATGATCTGCCCTAAATCCGAACTGTTCCTCCGGAATTATATCCAAGCTATTCACCGCTATTAGCAGTTTATTTAATGCCACCCTAGCTAAATTGCTGAGGGGGAATATTGGAGGATAGTTTTGAATAGAGCTCCTACTTTGCTGTTTTTCAGGAACTGGAATAACAAATACGGTTAGTAGCGATATTACTTTTGGAGGAAGGTTTTTTATCAAGATGTGTATTCTATCTTTACCAGGCGCAGTTTTGACTTGAAGGTTTCCTATGATTTTATAAATTTCTTCATTCGAAGTTAAGGATTTGCTAGGAAGTTGTGCTTCAAGCTACTTATTAATTAATTAATTAAGTATCCTTTTGTGTTTTTTATCAGGAAGCATTTTATTGGTGGAGTTTTCCAGGAAAAAATTTCAGAGCGCACGTTCCATGTCTTTTTCATCAGTTATCACATGTCCCTTCTCTTTTATTCTCGCTACTCATTTTCGTTTGTTATACATTTTTTCCATCATTTCCCATAGCTTCTCATCATTTGTGATTTCCAGTTTTCCAAGTACCTAGTTATTCCATTCTTTGTTCCCAAAGTTAGAAATGTCTATGGTCCATTTTTTCAAATTCTAGCTTGTTATCACTCTGGTTTTGGTCTCGTGTCCTTTGTCAGTCTTTACGCGCTTTATTCCTACGTTCAATTTTGTCTAAGATTTCGTCAGGTAATTTATTTTTAATTCCGTGTATTGTTACAGTTTTTATAGTCTCGTATTTTGCAGCTGTTGTTTGTTTGTAAGTTGAGTACATTATCATCTAACTTTTCTTTACACTCAATCGTTTCTATGTTTTATGTATTGTTATTTTGAATATTTCCCTGATACCTGCCCAGTTTGTTGTAGTCGTGGTATGTCTTGTCTTGTTGCGCTGCAATTAGCTTCACAACTATTAGTCCCGGTGGGTGGCACTTCAATCTGGTTCATACTAAACTTCTCCTAAACGGATGGTCCGATTTTGATGATGATCCAGTAACTGG
The DNA here is from genome assembly GCA_910591695.1 of Galerucella pusilla. NCBI lineage: Eukaryota > Metazoa > Arthropoda > Insecta > Coleoptera > Chrysomelidae > Galerucella > Galerucella pusilla. The sequence goes on along the minus strand of CAJUYI010003793.1, from coordinate 6,477 downwards.
ATTGTTCAGATTCACAATTAGTACTGGTAGGTGGCGCTGCAATTGGGTTTATTTTGGGATTCTCCTAGGCAGTTGGTCTGATCTAGTTAACATTTTGCATAGGGGTTTTTTGGCAAGGTCATTGAGAATCAATAAATCAAATTCACTAAATTAATAGTTTTTGCACGAGAAATTGGGAAAAAATCAGCAAAGTAGAAATTCATGGAAACTCACCATCATAAATTACCGATATAATCAAATTATCTATCCACAATAGGTGACAAATATTAAATCAAAGTGAAAAATCAAAATTTGTATAATATAATAAGAAAAGCACAAAGTTTGTCAGGTCCTCTAGTATAATAGTAGAAAAATTCAAAATTCATATTTCGGAGATTATTTTTTGATTCCTGGAGTGAGTTGAAAGAAATTTGGAGGTATTTTTCAATTGAGGATAAATAAAAAAAAATAGAATGGGAATGAAAAGTAGCTGCTGAAATATGGAGCTACAAAAATGTCTCTTACTTTGAAAATGTAATGAACAAGTCTTTTTTTATGTCAGACTTTAGTAAATTACTTACCAGTTAAACAAATTTTGAAGAATGAAATAAACCAAACTACTTTTGAGTTTTTATTCTTAACATTGTATCAAAAATCTGGATAACTTAAATTGAAATACTAAAGATGGTTACATCCCACGAAATGTTTCCAAACAAACAGTAGATACCTGGAATGTAGGAAGTTTCAGGCTTCTGGCATAACTTTCTAGAAATGGTCATGAATCCTTCAAAAAAGGTTACCAGCCAAGTGTTTGACTATAGGTTCGTTCCAACCAACAATTATTCATCAAATGGTTGGAACCTACTTTGAACTAGTTCATTATACGCACTTATTGGAAAAAATCATGCACTGTAGATTTAAGTTGAGGAATAAGTTGTTGACAACATGAGTATAGGATAATTAGAACTTCCGAGGACCAAAGTGGATCCTTGATGTATTTGCACCCTCGCTATTTAATGGCCAAACAACAAGAAATTCTTCAAGCCTCACTAGTACGGGGGATATAAGGGCAATCGTCTCCTGAAACACAGACGTACTCGTATATCGACCAAGGCTAAAGGATATTTTCTTGCTAAGTGTATTCATACCAGCACCAGCACCAGTGCTCTGGTTTGTTTTGAAGCCATCGGTAAACCAGATGATTTCTCCAAAATTACCTGGATGCATCATAACCTGTTCCCTAGGTGAGATGATCATGTTCTCTCGCTCAGTGAAAATGTTCTCCGGTGTCATGTTATCCAAACTTATCATCGAAACCCACTATTCACTGGTGAATAATGTACGTCATTATACTTGAACAAGCACACGTAAAATGTGAACATTATCAATGAAAACGGGTGAACTAGTGAGAACTTTCACCGTGATGAGATTATTATATGTGAACATGGAACATTTCTATTTTAATATATTATTCTATTGTTGGGTGCATACTATATTTAGCGTAACTAATGTCAATTTAATAGAATAAGCCTTTATGCATTATTTTTTAAGCGCCACTGCCTTCATATGAGCAGATTGCATGTTCTTAAATAGCATGCATAGTAAAATTTATTCCAGGTAATTATTTGAATAGTGATGAATATTTGTTATTTTTAAACGTGCTTACAGAATTAGCTTTTGTGCTAAATGATGACGAAGTGGTGACAAAAAAAATATTTTTAAATAATAGATATTTCTTGAAAAATATTAGAGCTGCATACACTTTTAATTCTAGTAGCTCCAATCTTAGATGTAATGCGAATATTTCATTGTAGCAATCCACTTCAATTTGAAGAAAAGGTTTCTGAATAATGTTTCAAAAATATAAGGGATATTATTGAACTACAGCTTGAGTGGACATAATAATAAACTAAAAAAAAATATGGATTATATTGAAAATCAATTTTTTCTACTAACGTGCGGAAAGTGAAAGTGTCACTTTTCCGCACTAGTGCGGAAAGTAAATTTATTGACATTTGAGGAATATACTGACATTTGAATATTCAAAATATGTATTTTGTATATCCAAGTTTACCAAATGACTGAAAAATTAATAAATTTATTATAATGCTGCTATAATTTTTAATAAAAAAACAACTTATTTTTCAATAATTTTTTGATGGCCCTGGTATAAGCCTCATCAAATGAATGTCAAATAATAATAATTAATTTGTTGATATGTATATAATGAGAAATGTTGATTTATGATTACTTTTGGGTTCTTTCCGCATGCTAGTAGAAAAAATAGTGTACCTAACACGTGCGTAAAGTGACTTTTCCGCACGCGATTGCTGGTCGAACTCCGCTAAAGCGTCGTTCGGTCATCTGCAATAGCGTGCGAAAAAGTATCACTTTCCGCACTAGTTAGGTAAACTACTATATTATAAAAACAGGATGTTTCAGTCCCTCTGCCAGTTCCGTCTGTTCTAATGTATCCTGGAATCTACAGTGAGGTTACTATAATGTTCTCGCCTATTCTACATCAAGTTTTCCCAAGCTTTCCTATTAGTCCAGTCATTTTAAACCCCAATCTGCGGAAAAATTCCTAGTGAGCTGGATTTTCGAATACACCTTTATTACGGTGTTGTTATGAGAAGATGTGAAAAATCTACATCGATATCGTGCCGGCTAAAAAAGTTATAAAGGTCACAAAAATCAGCTTTTCGCAAATATCTCGCGACCTATTGCTCGGAGGTCAATAGCAGCCATAATGAAAATTATTTCTGGTAAAAATATCTACAAAAAATGTTTCTTGCATTTTTCTGTAAAATCGTCCGTTTTCGGAGTAGAGCGCTATGAAAGCGATTAGAATGCACCCACATACGGTATTGTATACCGTACACCAAGGCGTAAAGTCTATTGCTTTTAATTATAATATACTGATCTTAATATACTTATCTTATAGAGGATTAGGAAAAATGCTCTCGAAATGTTATTGTCGATGCTGGAGTAGATTTCCTACTAGCAGTATACGGTGCTCCAAATTCAGAACAATCAATTGATAATTACAGAAACTGTACCTTTGCTAACTAACAAGACAAAGTACAGCTGTGGAATTTCCTTTATCATCACCTACTTTTTCAGATGCTCAACGGCATATTTATCGAGTATATTATCAAATACAAACCTGGCTAGGAAAAGGAATTGATCCAGAACAGCGGGGCTGGGAGTTAAAAAATAATATACTAGCAACTGTACGAAAGGTTGTGGCGGCAAATGTGGTTGCAAAAAAATTGGATTGAGATGTTTATGGACATTGCCGTAGCCAGTAGCCATTGCCGTAGCCAGTCATGCCAGTCATGCAGAGTCAATCTAGAAATGAGTCTACTCGACTTTTTGTCAGCGACTATCTCAATTAGAGAAAAACTGAAGATATCAACAATGAATAAAAAAAAGTATATACATAACCTACTATCAATCCGTTAGTCAATCAGTGTCATTTAGTTATAAAGCTTATACAGAGATAATAATTATAAGTTCAGTAATACTTAAAATGGATGGCATAAAAATAGATATATCATACGTGGCAAAAAATTTAAGCTTATTCATCGATCAGTTATTAATATTTAAAAAACATGTAAAATATTTAATGCAAAGATGCTATGCAAGATTGCGTGTTTTATACATGAATAAGCACATTTTAAATTTTAAAGTGCGCATAAAACTTGTGAAACGTTAGTTCTTTCAATTTTGAATTATTGTTTTATCGTATATTACCCATGTTTGGATAATGTTTCTAATATTCATGTTCAACGTATACAAAATACTTGTAGATTCATCTTTAATTGCAAAAAATATGATCATATTTCAGCTTATTTTGAAAAGCTCAATTGGTTGAAGATCACTAACTTATCTTGTTTCCATTTTCTTGTTTTCATCTATCGCTTGATGAAAAAGAACTCCAGTCTATTTGTATGATAAAATTATTTTCTGTAGTTCTATTCATGACCACAACATTCGACATAACACTATGACAATGATAAATCATTATTCCGTCAAATTGGAACGTTCCTTTACATACAATTTGGTGAAATTATATAATTCCTACCGATCCTATATAACGGCGACTTCGTTTTATACCTTTAAGCACACGATTGAAAATATGCTGCTTGAAAAACAATAATTCTTGATTTCGACAAACTAATTTACATTAAACTATTCTTTGTACTCCACATTTAATTTATAATGTTAGATGAAATAATATAATATATATTTTTTGTTCATATATTGTAACCCTTGAAGGTTAAGAGTTAAAGAGTTGCTTCTAGCTAATCTTCGCCTTCTTGGCGCAAATGTGTTGTACACAAAGACATTCATTCATTCATTCATTCATTCATTCATTCATTCATTTACTAGGAATCATGTTCATAATGGCTGCTATTTACCTCCGAGCACTGGGTCGAGAGATATTTGCGAAAAACTGATTTTCGTGACCTTTTGACCTTTATAACTTTTTTTGCTGGTACGATATCGATGTCGATTTTTCACATCTTTATCACCATAACGTAATAAACGTGTATACAAAAATCCAGCTGAGTAGGAATTTTTCCTCAGATAAAACCTAAAATGGCTGGACTACATAGCACTTTAGAATTGATTACGCAGAAACTTTTCCTTCGCCTTTTATATCTTTTATTAATATTGAACTGGACACATCTTCTTATGGCGTGAATCTTCGCCTAAAAGATACTTGGGGTCTTTCCCAAGGTTTTGCAGTGTTCAATTTCTGGCCTGTACACTTCAATCCCAGTTTCAATGAATGACATTCTTTTTAAGCCTCTCATTGGACCCATCGAACAATGAAATGAAAAATTGGAAATAACGCAATTTAACAATAAACTATTAGGCTACGTGGATATTATGGAAAATCCGAAAAACTCAGAAATATACTTGTAATTTGTAATTTGGCAATGATGCGGAGGACCTAAAAAATTTTGGGAATGTGGAGTTCTTTTACAGACAAATTTTGGGGCACCAAAAGTAGTATACCTACTGCTCAATTTGAAGTAAGGCTTATCCCCTTTTGACACAGTTTTGGTGAAAGGTCTGTACATGAAAAAATAATTTCAGACTAAATCTCATTTGATGCAATTTTTGCATTCTCAACATTATTTTAATATCCAATCAAAAATAAACCCGCGAGGTAGAAAGTGAGTACTACCCTTTGAAACGATTTAAGCCAATTATATATTTTCTCCTTTTTTATATAGGTACCTAGGTACTTTTTCGGTCTTATGTGTTATATTCCAATTTACAGGATTATACGTGCTTTGCTGTTGATAGAAATCATCACTGATTGGCATTAAAACAAGTAGAACAAAGATATAAAGGGCCCTATTAAGATTACAGTTTATATTATACGTGCAGCAAAGTTATTATTTCGGTGTTACGAGAGGGGCCGATTTTAATTCCGCAACCAACCATCAGAGGAAATTAAATTTGACACAGAAATGGTGAAATTGTTCATAATCGTAACGAAACTTTCCTTATCTGACATCTCTATATCGCAACCACAAAATACAACAACCCTGGACGCAGAACCGGCTTCTCTATTGCCTCCCAAAATTATCAGTAAATGGAAGCTATTTTTGCATTTTCTCACTAATGCAATCAATTAAGTGAACATTTTCATATCTAGAAATAATTCGAAAATGCTGGGATCGACTTAAAACTTTTTGCAAATTTATCAGAGAAATGTTGATTGCTCGATAATGCAAGTTTGGTTATGTTATAATTAGCCCGTAATCAGTTATTAACAATAAAATAAACAGTTATTAAACAAATTGAATAACTGAAACAATACTTAATAAATTTTCAAAATTGATAAGTAAGGGTTTTTTGGCCACTGATTACGATTCCAGCCTCGGAGAAATAGAAAACCAACTGAGTTAACTGTATAAACCCTCACTTCGTGGAATCTACTCATCATATGGTTTTAAATGAAACTAACTGTTTTTAAATGACTCCACAATATATTTGTAAAAATGTGTAAATTGCAATTTACACATTTTTACAAATATATTGTGGAGTCATTTAAAAACAGTTAGTTTCATTTAAAACCATAAGAAAACCAACTATTTACATTTTTAATTTTGACAGATTCCAAGCTACAATTTAAAAATCATACATCACATTTGAATTTGGCAACATAAAATAAATAAGAACATTCAAATATTCCAGCCAATTGATTTTTTTCAGTAAAATCACAGCTAGTTGGTAGCTGTCAAGTACCAAAATTGGAAATTGTGCATCAGATTTTAAATAAACCACATAAAATGAAGAAAAACATGCACTTTTCAGCAACTGTCCATTTTTAATTTGACAGCTGTACAGTGTCGGGATTGAATATTTGACAATTGGTTATTCGTCAGCTAGTTGACAGTTTAGCATCGATGTAATCCAAAAAAAGTTAATATTCCACCTGTAACTTTTTTTGGGTGATGATATCCAAATTTTCAA
>CAJUYI010003792.1:8575-21323 GCA_910591695.1 Galerucella pusilla | reverse complement strand
TAAAAATATTGTGGTTTAATTTCCCAAGAAATTAAAAAAAAAAAGAAATATTACTATCTGTAAGATTTTTGAAGTCTTTAGAAATATTTTAAATGCTAACAAATATTAAAAAAATTATCCAGAGATTGTCAAGGATTCACCATAATTATTCAAATCTTCAAGATTATTGGAAGGTTATTTTAGGGCCTATACCCCTCGCTGGTGAAGATAAATGTAAATAATAAATGACCCAATTATGTCCATTTAACGAAACAATTGGAATTTTTTTTGCGAGATTTAAACAGTTAGGAATCGTCTATTATTCGGTACTTGCTTCTACCTACGTATTTTTTGCGATTTAATACAAAAAAAAGAACAGTAATAGTGATTCATTAGTCGTACAATTACTCTGGAAAAAATTATGATTCAGAACGTCATTGAACTCCCGATATTTTTTAAAATCACGTAATATTGCGACATTTAAAATTTTCGAAATATTTGAGGTTATAATTCACTAATTTTCACTTAATGAGTTGGTTTTATTATAACCAGCAAATTTTATGAAAAAATTTGGGTGAACACATGAAAACAGTGAAAATAATTAATCTATTTTTTATAGTATATACAGGGTTATTCATTATAAACTACCCAAACCTTAATATCGTTATTGCATATTGAAAAAAGTTTCACATAAAAGATAGAGCTAGCTTTAACTGTACATATGTATAAAATTCTTAGCCTACTATAGAACCAAATAAAATTTCAATGTCAAAATATTTTATTACTCAACATATTCTCCTCTTAATTGAATACATTCATTACAGCGAACCTGCAACGTCTCTAAACTTTTCAAAAAAAATGTTTCTTCTTGCCCTACAAGAGATGATAGTTGGACGTAGCCAAATCAGGTAAATAAGAGGGTGGTGTTCTATTAATGCAAACCCTAAATCACGAATTTTTTGCATGGCAGCATGATATTTGAGTGCAGGGGCGTTGTCCTGTAAAAACAAAGCTTTCCGCGTCTTTTCTCTTCAATTTTTTTTTCCGTAAAGTGGTCAGTAATGTAGAATAGTAATCTCCGGTTATTGTTCTACCCTTATCCAAAAAATCAATCATCCATGGCAATCCCAAAAAACTGAAGTAAGAACTCTTCCAGTAGATTTTTGGACAAGAAACTTCTTTGGTCTTGGAGAGGACGGAGGACATTGATCACCAAGGGTATTAAGCATATCTTGGTGAATATACTTACCTCTTAACCCAGATACAGATACTTGATGATGGCTCGATACTCCAATTTTTCGATTTTCACAATTTCGGTGGACATCTTTTTTCTTTGAATTTATTGCGTAGCTCTGGTTTACTTAACCCTGGTACATCACACTTATTTTTTGAGACAAGAACTTCACACTCGGGTCTCAGAAACCCAAAGCTATTTTTTAGCAAAAAAACAGAAAATTAAAATATTTGATGGTTTTGGGAGAATAACCAATGTAAGTAGTTTACGTGGAAAAAAATACAATCATGGTGTTTTATTTCACAAAGAGATATATTGTTGAAAAAAGAAAAAAATGTAAAATAACATCCAAACATAAAACATTTTTTAGAAAAAAAAATAACATGAAATTCAAACTATTATCTACGAATACAAAGTCTATAACTATCCTTTTGTAACAGAAAAATAAACTCGTTTGGCTTTATCAATCATAGCTCTTCTTAGCCAGGTCTTCAGTTTCTTGGATCTTGATGTTCGCATTTACAGCATAGCTGGGCTCTATGCTTCATGCAGTATGGCATGTGACACGCAGAACACGCAAAACTTTTTTTCTGCAATTGTTTGCAGTTCCACCCCAGTTAATGGACGACAATTTTATCTGCTAGTTGAAGCCATTATAGTAAAATAATAAACGTAAGTTTAAAGAAAATTGATTCAATAAACATCACACTTGGGTCTGTGGAGCCCATGCTAGTAGTTTTGAGAATATCGTACCTCACTCTTCCATTGAAATGCAGCAAAACACCCATATTCTAACTCGGCTAACTGTTGACTAAATTTACATAGACTGGCGACGCAAACAAACCACTCATACGCATGTCACACTGCAATGAATGACGTTCTGGGTTCCTGAGACCCAACTGTGCAGTTCCAGGGTTAATCAAATATCAACAATGGAAACAAGTGTTCGAAATGTGCTCCGTCTACTTCCTGATAGTAATACATCCTATTAGTAAACTCTTGTCGTACTCGTTCGAATGTGTCAGCTGAAATTGCATTGCATTCTTCAATAATTCTTTCTTTCAAAACGCCAATGCTATCTGGTGCCGTAGTATGAACCTTGGTTTTCAAGTACCCCCATAGAAAAAAATCTAATGGAGTCAGATCAGGTGACCGAGGTGGCCATTCTATAGGACCTCGCCGGCCGATCCATCTACCTCGATATTCTTCATCCAGGTAACGTCTTACTGCACCATAATAATGTACAGGAGCACCATGTTTTTCTGGGTATGTTGTTCACGAAAGGTGTGATGAATTGTGTCACTCCAATACCTTACATTTTGTGTATTCACATTTCCATTGGGGCAAAAAGTACTTTCGTCACTATAACAAATTGTTTTTGTCTAATATGAGTTTTGGCTAATTTTATTTGTCATACATTCACAGAATTCGAGTCTTCTGTCGAGGTCGTCATCCGAAAGGTGGTGCACCATTTTCAATTTGTATGGATGAAATTTATTTCTAGCCAAAACTTTCTATTCTGTACTTTTACTTACTTCACAGATAGATGCAACTTTAGTTGAAGAGGAAGTAGGGTTTTTTTGTATCATCACTAAATGTTGGTCGACCAGCTATCGTCCTGTTGGAATAAGTTGTAAATTCATTTCAAACGCGTCTTAGTAGGTATATACCTTTTATAATAGAAGTCCAACTAACAGTTAGAGTACAACTGCCAGTTTGCAAAGTATGTGATTTAGAGGGTAGCGATAAAACCGGCCTTTAATCACCAAGTACTGCAACCGTTGCAGCAGTAGATGGTCCTTTTTTGTGTGAAAACACAGAGTTAGAGAAACATATTTGTATTACCTTCCCACAATCTTAGTATCAATTTTATAACATTATTTATTGAAACAGCTTGAGCTTAACTCAACCAAAGTTGAAGGAAACTTTTATCATACTCTGGATACCAGTTTTAAAAAAGATCCTCGAGTACAGGAAAAGCGCTCTATAGACGCAATTAAAACAACAAAACACATTCAATGTTTACTAGGCACCGATGTAATTTAGTAGACTTGTTTTGGGTGAAATGCACGCCCTCCCCCATTCGCTGTTTGAACGAACAAGAATTCTGTTTTGTTGAATTTAACTGTTTTACATAGCGGAATACGTGTTTGTTTACTGGAACACCGTACATATACGTCAATAAGTACGATCATTTCACCAATGTTCACTTTTAATTAGGAGATTTACTTCACGAATAAAATTGCATCGAATATTGTTAAATTTTTAAGATAGTTGTATTTTATATCTTGCATATAATAGTGCTAGTATGTAACTTCCAAACATTATTGTTTTTCATCAAGAGAAATGCCTTTGGAACCAATTCTGGAAGCAGTTATTCCACTCGCCTTGTTGGTACATTATTTTTATCTCTAACAGATTTTTACCAATTGAGCATCTCACTTTGGTCACCCTCGATGCAAATTTTTTTAAATAAATGCTCGAACGCCAGATTTTTCACGTGATTTGCTCAACGGCCCCTTGACCCTTAGCGTCAAGAGTTCCAGATAGCCTCATATGGAGGTTATGGAGAATTCCGGGAGTCTTGTTGAATTCAACACTTCTATAAAACTATAAACCCTCAGATGGCTTTGTCGAGAGAGGTTGGGAGCTACTAATTCACTTGAAGTTTATAAAAAAAAATTGAGAAAACTTTGCAAAATTGATCTACTGAATATCCGGAATTTTTTTTTAAATGAACGGTAGTAGAGAGCAAAGAGAATAAAGAGTGATCGCCGTTAGGCTTTCGAATTTTATATCTTCATTTCCACCTACAAGTGTTGCAATTAGCAGTGGTAAGGCAAAATTTATCTACCTACAACATTAGCTATTTGTATAACAAGGGAGGAAAGTGTTACTTTTCCTCCCAAGGATGAAGTTCACAGCTCGGCGCGTAGCATAGATATGATACTTATGACTTTGCCGCCTCCCTCAAATGACAATTCAGGTGTCACTCGCCTGCGGCTTTTGACATAAACGCATCTTTATTAATAATAGCATCAGTATATGCTTGTTGGATAATATACTTATAATATTTCATACAATGTCTAATATTTCTATATAATACTAGGTCGGATTTGAAAGTTTGCCAGTAAAATATATACCTGGTGGTCCAATAAGCCGATCTCTCGGCTATATATCAGAATCTATTCATGTTATATCTTTGGGAAAAAAAATTCCTCGGGAAAAGTGGACAAGAGAAATTGTTGGAAATTACTTTCAAGTTTCTAGGTTTACCGCTAGGGGGCGAAACCTGTAAAGAAAAATTCAAAAACCAGTTCTTTGCGAAATATCCCCAATTATACCCAGTGTTAAATAAAATTGTAAAAAGGCCCAAATTTCGCACAAATTTGTTTAATTACTTTTTATTCTATTTTTCCAAAGAAAGGGTGGGAAAAGTGGGAAAGTGTTTATGGGTAAATACATATAACTTTGGTTTGAATCAACCGTTCTTTTACATATTTAATTTCAAGTTATAATACATACTTATACCATACTTATGTTTATGCGTTTTTATTTATATCTTGACTTCGACAATAGCTATTAACATGCGGTTTGCGCCATTTTGTTGATAATTCAATTCAGTTCCATTATAATTCACAATAATTAGGTGTTTCCATTAAAGATTCTTGAGGAAAACAAATTTTAATTTTTTTTATCCGAATGTACCCTCTACCTATGACAATTAAAACTTAATGCCATTGTTTCATAGCAGATGTAATTAATTCATCTACACTCTTTCTATCGACACGAATTTCGTTAAAATCGGATGATTCAAACCAAAGTTATAGATATTTATCCACAAACACTTTCCCACTTTCCCCCACTCTTTATTTGGAAAAATAGAATAAAAAGTACTTGAACAAATTTGTGCGAAATTTACGCCTTTTTTAGTTTCTTTACAGGTTACGCCCCCTAGCGATTAACCTAGAAACTTGAAAGTAATTTCCACTTGTCCACTTTTCCTAAGTTATAACATGAATAGTTTCTGATATATAGCCGAGAGATCGGCTTATTGGACCACCCGGTACAACAACAGAGTGCTTCAATAATAAACAACGTTAAGATCTGAATAAAATGAACCACAACTTTTCTCATGAAAGCAGAATAACAGACTGAAAAGGCCGAGGTAGGAAGTAGACAATATGAGGAAGAAGAATCTGATGGAATTTTGGATAATTTCTAATGTAAATTAAACGTTCTTAATATTTCATTCCCTCACCAATAGCTTTTATATTAATTTTAACTAGGCTACAATAAATTTGAAAAACTTATTTGTGTCCAAATACGTTGTATTTTCTAAATAAGCAACTAACCGGTTCTAATTTTTTCTTGAAGATATAGACAAAAACATGTTTGTTATATATTTTTAACAAAAACATGACGTAAACAGTATAAAATATCGTCTAGTGTAACGGAAATTTTCGAATTTTTGGTTGTTTATTTGGATTGCCGCCATTGTTTCATTTCAACCCGACCGCTACGTTTTTGTATTGTTTTGTAGTCCATTGTGACAGTAGTTACTGTAAACTTTGATCCGCGGTGAAACTCGCACTTTTGTTTTATTCTTCGCCAACTCCATTTAATAAATTTCCTTTATTTTGCCAGTAATCCTTATTTCAGACTTTTATTTTACTGTTCCAATCCCAAATTAAAGAAAATGGGGTTGATACACTGTGCACAATTTTGATTTTCAATTTGATTATATACTGTTTTAGTAGATATCCAGTTACTGGTGAAAACCTTTTATTTGATTTGAGCTAGTGGTAAGTTTTCGATGAAAATGAAAAATTCCATATGTTTATAATCAAATTCCCTTCTACCTTACGGTGAAAGAGGATTTCTTAAAATTTTAGGTTTCATCAACCAAATTTTTCCATTCTTTTTTAATTTTTGCCAATTGCTTTGCTTCTATAATTGTTTCCCGCTTTCCTTTAATATTTTGGCTATGTTGGTATCCCAGATCACGATTTCTCTAAACCTAGGGAAACATGCTATTGTCTTTCAGGCAGAGGTAATGACGGTGCAATGCTGTGCAGAAGAATTGATGAGACGGAAGGTGGATAGCCAAATAATCGTCATCTGCTCCGACAGCCAAGCAGCACTAAAGGCGATACGCTCATATCGCATAACATCAAATCTGGTGTGGGAATGTCGCAAGGCCCTCAACAGGCTAGGTAGTCATGATAGAGTGACCCTAGTCTGGATACCAGGTCACCAAGGAATAAAAGGCAATGGAAAGGCCGATGAAAGCCAAGCAGGGTGCAACAGAGGTCATGGCAGATCAAGGACCTGAGGAATTGCTAAATGCCTAAGTAAAGAGAGCATTTACAAATGGAGAAACAACCAGGCGTTGAGCAGGTGGTAGAAATCCCAGAACGAAGGCACGCTAAATTATTCCTTAAATTCCCTTTGACCAAACTGTCACACGACCTGCTATGTCAAAGTCGAGAATCGACGAGGATGATGGTGGGAATGCTGACCGGACATTGTAGGCTGAGGAAACATATGCACACAATTGTCCTAGCAGATGACAGCCTATGCTGGTTCTGCCAGGAAAAAGAAGAAACCACGGAGCACATACTCTAGTGCGAATTCCTAGCAAGAGTGCGGTTTCACTTACTTGGAGAAGAAAAACCGAGGGCAGAGAGCTAAGCAAAGGACGCGGTATCCAGGCTAATAAGTCTAATGAAAATAATAAAGCTAGATATCGAGCTCTAAATATGGGGAGGACCACAATAGACCTGCAAAGGTCGCAGTCGGATAGGACAAAGAGCTACTCCAATTCTAATCTAATCTAACCCAAGATTCTTCTGGTTTACCTTTGCCTCTTTTAATAATTTCCTTCGCTTCCCATATATTTTCAACAAGTCTAATATCCTCCAATCGTTGTAGATGCCCCCACCAGTTCAGTAGTCTTTCTTCTATTATAATCTAGCATGGATTTTATTTCCAGCTTCTCTCTTATGTCGACATTCTTTATTCTGTCTCCTTCTGTAATTCCTTCCACAGATCTCAGGTATTCCATTTCTATATATATTCTACTCTTTATAATGTTTTGGTCATGTACTCACGTTTCGCTGTCATAAATGTCGGTCTGAAAACTGTTTGGAATACATTTTGGTTCTTTCTTAATATTCTCTTCCTATTAATAAATCCAGGTTTCAGCATGTGGTAAGTTTTATGGCTTTTTCTGGACAACGGTCTCTGCTACCACAAGATGTCTTCTGTTAAAACGGTCTATTGTACAAACCAGTGCAGGGCACAAAGATGCTAGGAAAAAGAACGAGCAAAAATACAATAAGTTATTCAACTGTAATGTTATCGGAAGCTTTTTCAGATTGGCTCGAGAGAAAAACATATTTACGAGGATGTATTAATATCTAGATAATACCTAGACCTGTTCCATGCATGAACAAAATATTGCGTTACCATAGCAACGAACAATAATTCATTAGAAGTGTCAGTGTGAAGTTGAACGTCAAAGAATTAAACCTGAGTTACGCAATAAATTAAAAGAAAAAATATGTCCACCGTAATTTTTAATATCCAAAAATTGGAGTGTCGAGCCATCATCAAGTACCTGTATTTAAAAGGGTTAAGAGGTAAGCAGATTTACGAAGATATACTTAATACCCTTGGTGATCAATGTACTTCGTCCTCTCCAAGACCTAAGAAGTTTCGTGTCCAAAAATCTGGTGGAAAATTTCTTGCTTCAGTTTTTTGGGATTGCCTTGGAGTAGTCATGATTGATTTTTTGGATAAGTGTAGAACAATAACCGGAGATTACTATTCGACATTGCTGACCACTTCACGGGAAAAAATTGAAGAGAAAATACGAGGAAAGCTATCCAAAGGTGTTTTGTTTTTGCAGGACCACGCCCCTGCACACAAATCTCATGCAAAAATTCGTATGTCCTGTCGAACAAAACGTGGGTATACTCGATACATACCTGTATCTTTCCACCACATTTTTTCTTATGATATTTATTAAGGTGAGTATCATTTGATTATTAAATATAATGTTCTCTCCGTAGCTCCCATTTGACCTCACTTTTCATATTAATATTTAGTGGAATTGCTTGGCCTAAAACGGTTGTTCCAGACTCAACAAAATTACTTGTGATATTTTAATAAAATCTGTTCAGTTTACATTGTATTTAACCCGAAGCAAGACAATTGTAATGAATACACCAACCTCATGTATTCAAATGTACAAATTTACAACTAACTTTGTTTTATGCTACTCATAGGAGGTCTTTTGTTTCAACGGAATGAGCAATCAAGATAAATCAGATAGTAAAGAACATATAATAAAGCGACGAATCTAGAAGAAAATCTTTTGCTTTAAAAGTTTAATCGAAAAGTAAACAGTTGAATTTCTGAAGTTTAAAACTTGGACCATTGTCTGTCTGTTGACTATTGTTTGATTATTACTTAAAATCAGGTTTTTTTAATGAATTATTTTGAACTCGAATGAATATAAAGCAGTGTTAATGAATATATCCAATTCTCAGGTCTTTGTTACCTTCTATAGAAGTATGACTGATATTTATACGAACTGTAACACTGTAGTGAAAGTGAATTGTGTGATGAATAAAACTTACTATATATGCAATACATATTACGAGAAGTCTATTCGCGACATACGAAAGGAAACGACAAGGAAAATATGAGAAAAACTACTTGAAAGAGAGTGAAGAATAATTGGGCGCAGTCAGCGATGTTTGTGTGTTTAGTGCCCCCCTATCCTAACCGATGCTGCCAAATGTACTATCTCTAAAAGTTACTCCCAATTTTAAAATAATTGTTGAATCGAAAGCAGTGTATAGATTTTATTCATTGCACATTGTAATTTGTCCAAATCAATCCCGATTTTCTCCCACTAAATACGGCTTTATACCGTGTTAAAAGTCAAATGCAAAATAAGTTATTTATTCCTTAGAAAGTACCAAACATTCTAAACTGGTAACGCTGACTAAACTGGCAACGCTGTCTAAACTGGCAACGCTGCTTTCATATCAGATTGGTAGCTGGAACTGAACACACTCTCAATACCGACTGCCCACAATTATTCTTCTTTCTCTTTCCCATATTTTCCTTGTCGTAGGCACCTAGTGTCAAAAACAACTTTAATCACTCGTTTCATAAGGCACGCAGAAAACTCGTGACTGAAGTAACTTGATATACCATTATTATTTATATAAATGTTCCCTCCAACATTTAAATAATAGTCGTGGATAGAATTTTATATGGTGATAAAAAAATTGATATTGCAAATTTATATGAATGGGTTACTATTTAAAAACTAATCTAGAAGCCATACAAAATTTAAACAACCGGAACTGTATTTCAGAGCAGAGTTGCAAAAATCCTAATGTAAAAAATTATGCATTTGTCATTTTTTTTAATGAAAATGTAATTTTGGTCCTTTGTGCATTGAAAATATATTTTCAATTTTGAATTTTCGAAAAATTTTTCGATTTTTGAGAATTATTAATTTTTGAAAAAAATTTCAAATTTTGAAAAGATTTTTAATTTTTGAAAATATTTTGAATTTTCGTAAAAAATTTCGATTTTTGATAAAATTTTTAATTTTTGATAAAATTTTGAATTTTCGAAAAAATTTAGAATTTTCGAAAAAAATTTCAAATTTTGAGATCATTTTTGCTATTTGTCAAATTTTTTTCAATTCTCGGAAATCAAATGTTAAATTCAATGAAAATTAAAAAAATCGAAATCTTGCAGAAAACAGTCGATGTTTTACCTTGCCTCACCCATCCCAACTTATCTTTTAATCATTTTTAAAATTTGTATCATCAGAACAAATGCTCTTATTCCTGTAATCTACTAAAAAGTAAAATAAATGACTAGAAATTATTTTTTACTTGACCAAAATGAGCTATGAAATACTCATTTTCAACCCATTAAAAATAAAAGAAAAAATGAGTAATGAAACAAAATTACTTTAATTATTTAGACAAAAAATTGTAATGAAGAATTTTTCATTACTCATTAAGAATTACAATGTAAAATGTACTAAAAATACATTGTTCATTAAAAAAAATTTAATGGAATTAATTCAATTCACCATTAAAAAAAATTAATGAGTAATGGAAATTGAATACATCACCCATTATGAAAAAAATGAGCAATGAATTGTCATCGCATTAAAACAAAAAATGCATTATTTGCAACTCTGTTTCAGAGAGATGTGTTTTCCGTTATGTTTCTGCAGGTAGCTTTCTCCAAGAGCTAGTGAATTAACAGGAACTGTTAATTTCAGGAAAATATCCATTGTCTAGCCCAAGAACTTTTTGATTTTTAGTCAGAATACAATTAATATCTTTTCCACCAAAAGATAATTTATAGGGAATTTGAAAAAAAATGATATCTAATAGGTTATTGGCATAGACAGTGGCGGCTCGTGGTTGATTTTAAAGGGGGGTCCTAGGTGATGTGACCAAAATCTGTTAATTGGGAGATCATTGACCCAATGACCTAATGGAGGAGCCGCCACTGGCGCAAAGCAAAGATAACCGTATATTATCGTCATAACTCGATTTGTATTTAAGATTTACACACTACACACAAGTAATACCCATATACAGCATTATCTCTAATTGGCTAATGTAGAGGAAATAGCGGACGTGTTTATATTTACCCTCGACTAAAACTAATCCTAGATAGAATGGAGTGTAAAAGGGAGTGAGGAAGAGCGTTTAAAAGCCCAAATTTCAATGGCACTCGGGATGAGTGTACGAAATTACTTATGGTGAATGTATGTACTACATTTTGCTGCATAGCTTAATATAGTAACAGGATGTTACGTAAACAAAAGAGTAAGTGCTTACGTTTATTTCAGTTTTCAAAAGTTCTAGGGATTGTTTCCTATTATTAGACAATTCATGTTTTGAATATCCTCCATATTCATTATTCTTTTTTGCTATTTTTGGTAAATAAACCCCAATCTTGCTTTATATTTTCAATTGTTTGCTCGTTGTCTTATATTAACATTGGATTGGAAATAAAGTTGATTGTTATGTTTTTTATGAACTACCTATATTAAGTACAATGACACTTGGATAACATGTTCATTTTGGACCGAAAAGCGAAAATCATACGGATTTGATCTATCCGACTGGACTGAAAATGACGCCGGATTGCAATCCCTAGTTGTACCATTATGTGGAGAGTCTCTCCACTAGGTTCTAACAGCAATCCTCCATTGGGCGCTATAGTCCAACGAATATATATCTCCTATATCTTCCAGTACTTAACATTCGAAGATAATTTATGAGTTTGTTTCCTCCTCTTCCATACCGTTTCTATATGTGCCAATTAAAATCAAATATCATGAACTATGACTGACTACATAAGTTCACGATTGTTCAATATCATGATAAAAGAGGGCTGTACCTGTTCAGTACAGGTGAACAATTCAACTATTTAAAGGAAAAACTTGAGTTTTATTATACATTTTTCGGGGATTTTCACACACTGTACCAGAAGTCCAGAAGTTTCTGTCTCATTTTAACTGCAAAAATCTCGCAGCTCAGAAACTATAGGAACGCAGTTTTCGATGAAAAATTTCGTGTTATTGGTAGTTTTTCCAGTATAAATGTTCATTAAGTGAAATTTTATGAAATACGTTTGAAAAAATGGATCACCCTTCCTATGTTTATCCTATCTGGAAGTTGAACTGTTCCCCTTTCCTTAAGAGTATAATTTGTTGGAGTTGAGATGAAAAATGAGTAAGTTATTAGGTTTTCAATTATGATTGTTTATAGATAAAGTAGATAAAGATGTCTGACGTACGTTTTTAATAAGGAACAATTACAAAATTTGCCTGTTAACTAGATTTGAAATATTTATTTTGCCCCCTACTTAGTTCTCAGGGGCTAGAAGCTTTAGCCCTATTTCCCGTAGGAATTTAAGGATATCTGCAGGCTTTCTTGAGTAAATGTCCCTCTTCTATCCAATAATCTCCCAGATGTTGTGCCCTAGGATTCTAAATTGCTATGCAATTCGCAAGTATGTGGATGTGGGTTTCGTCTTCCATGACACAAATTCTACACTCTTCTTCCCCTAATATTTTGAGCTTTTCCAGGTGCCGATTCAGGCGACAATATCCCGTTAGGATTTTATAATATATAACTGTTTATGTTTCAACAAGGAGATACCACATGAGTTTCAAAGAATAATTTATCAATTAGATACTGTCAAAACTGACAATTATTTTAAAATTTATAAACATTGAAAACAACATTATTCAGGACACAGTTATTCAAAGTAAGTCAATTTTCTGGGTGAATACATCATAGTAACAATACTTCTAACGCCATTTGAATCCACTTTAATATTATCATTGTAATTGAAGATTTTATTAAATATTATGAAAGCGCGGAATTAGATAAAACGTTGTACGTAAACACGTTATGAAGAGAGTGACATTGTTCAACTCGCGTAATTTGCAGAGCTCGATAGTACTCGTTT